>PVJS01036142.1:0-20611 GCA_004027185.1 Glis glis
ACACACACACACACACACACACACACACACACACACACACACACATTTTCCCACCCAGTAAAGAGTGGCTGAAGCCTTATCTTATCCCTGGGACTATGCTCTCTGGCTCTTAATTCTTCTAACAGAAAGTTTGTACTCATACTTGATAATAGCTGCTTACTGAAGTGATCCTAACTCATCCATTATCTTCATACCTCTTCAGTACTATCTTGTACTAGTGACTAAGTGTGGTTGGAGCTAGTCTTTTTGACTTCTTCCAACAGAACCATCTCTTTGCCACATTTAGAGCTTTGCATTTGCTACCCCTCTGCTCAGTGTGTGTGTGTCAATCAGCTTCTCACTGCTGTAATCCAAAACCTAGCCGGGTGTTGTGGCGCATGCTTGTAATCCCAGTACTTGGGAGGCTGAGACCGGAGGATCTGGGTTTGCAGCCAGCCTCAGCTACTTAGTGAGGCCCTCCACACCTTAGTGAGACCCTGTTTCAAAATAAAGAATAAAAAATAGGGCTGGGGGTGGAGCCTGGAGGTAGAATGCCCCTGGGTTCAATCCCTGGTACCATGCACACACACACACACAAAAAAAACAAACACCTGACTGCCACAACACAGAGGAAGGAGAGACTTATTTGCTCCCAGTCCTGGAGATTTCAGGGTTTCAGTCCATGTCAGGCTGGGTGGAGTATGAGGAGCTCAGGGTCTGGCGCAGGAAGCAGAAAGAATTGTACAAGGTCCCGCTCTCACATCATGGATGCTGGAAGCAAGACAGAGAGTGAGCAAGGGTGGGGGGAAGGGACCATATATAATCCCCAAGGCCACACCCCCAGAGACCCTTCTTCAGCAACCCAGTCCCACCTCCAACATGGCTACCTTGTCTCCAGGAGGTCCAGGAGGACATTCTAAATCCACGCCATACCAGTGTGCCTCTGTTTCCTTTTCCCACCACTTAGCATGCCCGGCTCCAGCTATCATATAGGTTTTAGCTCAAAGCCACCTCCTTGGAAATCCTTTCCTCCTTCCTCCATCCAAGCTTCCCACCAGCACCATCTGTCTCCATCACTGGTCCACAAGGCTTTAATGAAGGACAAAAAGTGATATGGTGGTTATAGATACCTTGATGGAGGTCCTCCCAATGAGGTCAAAGCTTAATGCACAGCCTGGCGTGGTGGTGCCCATCTGTAATCCCAGTATTTGGGAGGCTGAGACAGAAGGATCGCAGGTTTGAGGCCAGCCTCCACAACTTAGCAAGACCCTCAATAACTTAGTAAGACCCTGTTTCAAAATAAAAAAATAGAATAGGACTGAGGGTGTGGCTCAGAGGTAAAACACCCCCAGTGCCAAAAAGAAAAAAAAAGCTTAATGTACTTATTAAATAAAATCACATGCATAGGTGTAGTTGAATATTAAAAACACTGCTGGCTATCCTGATAGTTTCTGCTCTGTCCTGTTGCACATGTTTCAGGCTATTTCATTTTCTAGGGTGAGAAGGGAGCTCCATGCTCTTCATATACTGTTTACAGTGGTTTGCTCGTTCCAGAACTTCTTGCCCCGTTCTGCCCCTTGGAAAAAAGCGCCTCCTCACTTTGCATCAATGTGATATTTAAGATCAGTGTGGAGGCGCCTCAGAAGACTGGGAATGGAACTACCATACGACCCAGCGACCGTGCTCCTGGGCATCTTCCCAAAGGAAATGACATCAGAATATTATACCGATACTTGCATATCCATGTTCATAGCAGCACAATTTACAATAGCTAAGTTATGGAACCAGTCTAGATGTCCATCAATGGATGAATGGGTCACAAAACTTTGGTATATACACACAATGGAAATTTACTCGGCCATAAAGAAGAACAAGGTCACACATTTTGCAGGAGAATGGATGGAACTGGAGAATATCATACTGAGCGAGTACAGCCAGTCTCAAAAAATAAAAAATAAAAACCGAGTAGATGTATGTGTTCCCTTACATGTGGAAGCTGGAGAGATATTTGGAAATAAGGGCAACATCAGATAGATGAGCGGAGATTCCAGGGGAGTGACACAGGGCGATTTGGGAAGGAGACAAAGTCATAAAGAGTGTCATAGTTGAAATAATGCTATGAATGTATACAAAACTACCAATTCCAATATCAAAGACATGCGCAGGGAGGGGCAGGAGGGGAAGGAACCCTGTGGGGAGGGCACCAAGAGCTGTGTGTATACATCCGTCTGACACTCTATATCCCAATGCGATATAAAATACAATGCACCAAATTTTATTAAAAAGATATAGGATAAGAAGACCAAAACAGCAAGGAGAGGCAAAGAACAAGAATATGTGTATTGGGAGGGAAAAACGATGGCTATGATATATATATACATCCAGCAAGAGGTTCTGGAAAACGACCACAGATACCATTTTCCCTTTACTTAATAACTGAGTCTCTTTGGAATATATTATAGGTATTTTGAACCTGAACGGGTTATTATAACAGTTTGCCAAAATATAAGAACAAACAAACAACAACTAAAATCGACTGGATAGTGCAAATAGAGAGGTGGGCTATTGAAGGGACTCACTGGCAATTGATGCTTATTTTTATTCTTTTTTTTATTTTGGGAACCCAGTAACAGATATTTATTTTTGCCCTGTCATGAGATTCACTTCTATTTAGCAACATTATCAAACGAACTAGCCCAGACCGTGCCAGGCTCACAAGGTCTGAGGAATGAGGAGCTCTCTGGCTCTGGTGGTCAGTGAATTCATCATTGGTACCAAACACACACGCCATCTGATTTTATTCACAAGTTGCAAGACATCATCTAAAACCCCTTTTTAACACATATTATTGAAAATCTCTATTATAGTCCTCCAACTTAGTGAATTTGATTAAATCTCCACGACAGAAAAATAAGGCATTGTAACATCCGCCCTCGTCTTGCAAAGGCCCCTTTACGGCGCAGGCACGCGAACCTTATTATGTTAAAAATGAAAGGGCCTGAGAAAATAATTCAGTGAGAGATGAACCTAGAGGAACCAAAAGCATTTAGTACTGAGCATATTGCCAAGTGTAATTGCTTTGCTGTGAAACTTTGGGCTCAGGGTCGGAAATGTTTAGTCTGCACAAAATGTTTGCTCTGGGAGGATGCTATGTTCAGAGACAAATTGTTTCCATGGAAGGGGCTGGGGAGTCTACCTGGTACAGAGAAGGGCCGGATCTGCATCCGGAGGTGTGGAGGATCCAGGTGCACATCTGTGAAGCTCCAGCTCTACGTCCTGACTTCAGATGGGCACAACGATGTCTCTGTTCATGGGGAATGTATACAGATTATGGCAAGCTGACCCACACGAGCACCCTCAAGGAGCCAGGTAGCCAGGTCAGCCTCCTGGGACCTTGTCCAGTGTTGGCAGTAAGAAAGCAGCAACTCCTAGAAGAGACACATGTTCCCTCAGGTGGGTGTGACTTCAAGGGAATTCATGTCACTAATGCCCAGGAAGTGTTAGTCCTTTGTGGCAAAGAAACAGATGGACTCACCGAAGTCCCTGCTCAGCCTGATGATTTGAGAGACCCTCGAAGGCCTGGAACTAGGCCAGATCCTATGTCACTAGGTGGGGAGAAGAAGTCTGGAGATGCGAGGTGAGGGATGGAGGGGAAGACGGAGGGCCCTGGCCAGGACTCAGGCTCCTGACGTTGCAACGGAGACTCACTTTGCAATGAACCCTCGCAGCCTCAATGCGGAGGGCTCAGGGCTTTATGCTGCTTCTCGTGTTTTCCCGTTCAAGAGGCAGCCAGAGCACGAATGGCTTACCCATGGGGAAATGGAGGCTGCCCAGGGCTGTGGGTCACAGAGCAAAGTCTTTATTGTTGTTGTTGTCATACTGGGAATTGAATCCAGGGGCATTCTACCTCTCACCTACACCCCCAGCTCTGTTTTATTTTTATTTTGAAACAGGGTCTTGCTAGGTTGATGAGAGTCTCACTACTTGCTGAGGCTGTCCTCAAACCCGCAATCCTCCTGTTACAGCCTCCAAAGTACTGGGATTACAAGTGTGCACCAGCCTTTCCGGCTTAGAGCGAGGTCTTGATCCAAAATCTTTTGACTTCTTCTCTCGGAACTCATCCCTTTACAAACACCTTGCTAGGAACACATGCACTACGATGGCCATACGTGCAGTTATTACTACGGATCTCGTTAACTGGTGTGGGAGGGAGGAGTGGGGAGTAAGGTGCAATGTGGAGGGAAACACAGAGAGCTGTGTGCATGCATGTCTTTATCACACTGAACCTCACGATGATGTGTAATTGCAGTGCACTAATAAAATAATTTTAAAAACTCAATTAGCCTTCAAAGTATATAAAAACGAAACTAACCCCATGAATCAGTGTGGTTTACAGGAATTTCAGAATACCCGTGGCATCCCTGGACCCCAGATAGGTGTAGCTGCCCCAGTCTTGGATGTATCTTGTGTTATTGGAGTCCTTATGGTATGAGACAATGTTGAGAAGGTCAACCCAGGCCAGCGGGTCTGGATCAGCAGAGAGGCCGAGCTCACAGATGTCACTGCACTGGCCGAGACGTTTCCCTGAACATCTTGGAGGAGTCCTGGGGCTTGATCTGAACCGGGGCTGGATAAGACACCTGGTGAAATTAACTGGCAATCACATATCTCAGGGAGGTTTACCCAAACCACAGGAATGTACCAGAAGCTTCCTACTTCACTGTGGTTCACTTAGAGGTGGAACCCATAGAATTCAGGTGGTCTTGCAACTCGAGGTGGCAATGGAGTGAACCACACCTGGCCCCCCATGTATCCATCTTGACCTAGCACCTCCTATAGCCTCCCGAGGCCCCAAGGCTGGGATTGGAGGCATCATGCTCCAGAGTTCCTGTGCCTGGTGTTTTCCCACATCAACATATACAGGGCACTTACTTGGGAGGCTGAGACAGGAGGATCACAGGTTTGAGGCCAGCCTCAGCAACTCAGCAAGGCCCTCAGTAACTTAGTGATATCCTTTTTCAAAAATAAAAATAAAATTGGACTCTGGGTGTAGTTTCGAGGTAGAACTTCCCTGGGCTCAATCCCAAGTCCAAAAAAGAAAAACAAACAGAAAGCACACAGGGCGCTTGGCTGTGTCTTCTTGTCCATCTCTCCGATGCGCCCTGAGCACACCCAGGAGCGTCCTGTGTCTGATTCATGGCTCTTCCTCGAGTGCTGAGGTCCAAGCCTCAACCCGTGTTTGTTGAGGGAAGAAGGAGAAGCAGGGCGCATGCGTTACCATTCCCGTCTCCGTAAATATTGACAGACTCACTTTCTCTGCTCGCAGTCTGGTGTCACTGTGTCTGCTGTTGCTGTATAAATGTGTGCGGGCCTGGCAAAGGTTCATGTGCTGCTATTGTGTATAATGCGCGTGTATGCGCGTTTCCCTCTTCAGCTGTATAAAAAGCAAGCGTCTCCATAAATCTCCATAATGATCATATGCAAAAGAAAAAAAATGAACTCCTGTCCAAATTCTGAAGGAGGAAGCATGTGCATTGAATTGTGGTGTGGAAGAAAGGAACCGGAGAGAGGAGCCAGGCCAAGTCTGCTTGACAGAGGGAAAGCCCACATGGGCGGGGGGCTCGCCCAGGCTCCTGTGGCTAATTGGAAGTGGAGCATTTACTACAAACCCGGTCTCCTTCTTCCTCGTCGATTATTCACCCTCTAGGAACTCTCAACTTAATTGATTTAATTTGTCACTGAGATGTCATACTTAGGATGGGACCAGAAACTGAGCTTGGCTATGTCCATAGCAAGGAAGAGTAATTAGCAAATTCACATGTTGTGCTGGGTTTTTTTTTCATCCCACTAGTCTCAAGGCCAATTATTACTTAAATAAAGCCATAAGGTGGGAGAGAGAGAGAGAGAGAGACAGACAGATGTGTGAAAAGTTTTCCTGAATTTAACAAGATAGGTCTGGTGCTTTTTCTTGGAAACCTTCTGGGCCAAGGAGGCTGAAAGAAATCCCAGTTCAACTACTTTCCCTGCCCCACTCTTCTTCCCCTTCTTCCTGTCTGAGGCACATGATGTGGTACAAAAAATATACCTTTTACAGATTTCTTATGGTGCTACCAGTAAGTTCTATTTTCCTACTTTATATTAACACAGTATCATGGGCTGATTTGTCTATCCCAAAAAGAGATGCACAAGTCCTAAATCTTCACATCTGTGGATGTAACCTCATTCATAACTAGGTCTTGCAGCTAGAACTAAGTTAAAGATCTGGAGATCAACTCATCCTGGATTTAGAGTGGACCCTAAACTTAATGATGACTGTCCTTAGAAGGGAAAGGAGAGGGAGATTTGAGACAGGGACGCAGAGGAAATGAACTTGTGAGAGGCAGAGACTGGAGTGATGGGTGTACAAACCAAGGCATACTGGAGACAGCCTGCAGCCACAGGGAGCTAGCTAGAGAATCATGTTTCACTCCTTTCTTCTAGCTCCTGGTGGCCTCGCCATTGCTTGACTTGTAGGTGGTATTCTTCCTGAGTCTTCCCTCTATGTATATCTGTCCCTGGGCCCATATTTCCCCTTTTTTATAAGGATGCAGTCATATTGGATTAGGGTCTACCCTAATGACCTCATTTTAACTCAATCATCTTTAAAATTTGTATTTCTGAGTTAGGTCACATTTGTTAAGTGGTGCGGGTCAGGACATAACATCTTTGGAAGGACACAACTCAACTCACAAGAAGAAGCATGGGAAAAATTCTCCCCAGAGTCTTCACATGGAACCCACTGGGCTGGCAACTTGATTTCAGAAACTCTGGCTTCCAGATCTGTAAGAGAATAAATTTCTGTTGTCTTAAACAGCTCTGTGGTAATTTGTTACAGCAGCCACAGGAAACTCATACACACCTAAACAAAGCCAGGCTTTGCTGTTCATTGCATCTCCCTCTCCTAACTTTTTTCCCCACATGATTACTGTTTCTTTATAAGCCAGCATTCAATCTTTGAGTTGATTTTATTTATTTTCATGTAAGTTATGCAGAAATGTACATTAAATTTTGTTATGTAATGGTCACTTATTGTAGAACGCAAAACTTTTTGATAAAATGGTAGCTTTGATAATAGATGTATAACTAAAGCATAAGCATTGTCCTTCTCTATCAAAGAAATACTGTCATAGTTTAACATGTCATTGAGGCTGCTGTTCTGGGCTGGAGTCTCTGTGGCTCTTGTATCTTTCTCCTTTTGGTGCTGAGATGGCTACGGGATAGCATTCATCAGATTCTCATACACTGCGTCCAACATCAAGAACGGAGGTCAACATGGACAAAGAGTTTCTGCTTATGTGTTTTTATCTGATCGGTTTCCCAACTCCTTAGTGGGTCTCCCCCATACATTTCTCTGGTGAGAATTCAATTTCACAGCTCCCTGTAGCCGTGAGACTACGAAAGAAAATGCCTTGCTTTCTGAATCTCTGTATTGGGCTACAGGCAAGGGAACAGGAGTAAACAATCAACCAGGAATGCCTGCCACTGTCCCACAAGGTCACATGGGTCTGAGGAGACTTTTGCAGGCACCCAGTCATCTGATGGCCATGATCAATATCAGTGACCCTCAAGGCTCAGTGTGAGTCAGAATCACCCAGAGACTTGGTTAAGACATGGCTCCCAAGCCCCACCCCCAGGATGTCTGATAGGGATATCCTGTCATCATTGCTGAGACTTCTGGTCCATGGTTACTCTAAGCAGCATGGATCTAGCATCTCAGTTGGTAACAGTGGTATCATTATTTCTCAAGGAAGGTAAGAAATGAGGAGTGATCAAGAGGGGCCACTCTTATTACTCTTACTACTGCTATTACCAGAAATAAAAGAAGAGCTAAGAGGAAGGGGGATTTCCAATTACGTTTCATTAGTGACTTTCCCTTTGATCTGTAGTTGAAAGACATTGGCCGAGGAGTCTGCAGGAAATCGTAAGTGCTCTCTCTGTCCTGCTAGAGCTGCATGACCTGGGGCCCCTTACTGTCCTCGTAGGGCTCCAGTCCTGTGCCTGGGAAGGGGGAACGCCCAGCTGGGTCTGTTACTGCTTCCCTTTCTGCGTTCACCGCTATGATTCATTGTTTTCCTCGGTTAGCAAAACTTACTCTTTCCTTTAGCAGTTGTCTTTTGAGCATTTCCCCAGGGTCAAGTCCTGCTCTGAAAGCATCCAGTTTCCCTGTGTTTGCCCTGTGAATAGGATTTTTTAATTCTTCATTTTGCAGAAGTAGGAACCAAGGCTAAGTGATCAGACTGTGTGTGTTCAATGGTGGAAGAGTTATTGAATAGAGCCGTGCGGACAATGAGCCCTCCTTTTGCCTTGAAAACCGATTAGATCACCCTTCAACTTGATGTACCTTGAAGGCCCTGAATGGAAAGACTCCGTGTTCCTGAACTCAGATGCAAGAAGAGACATGCTTCCCTTGCCCAGAGAATGTTTGTTGTCTTTTGCAAATCAAAGTCTGGATTGTTTAATGGATTTGGCTTTTCAGGTTTAGTGTCTTCAGAGGCAGAGGCAGAAAGAAAAAGGATCACAAAGCCATTTAGTCTGGTAGCTGCCCACCGATCGTCTCCCAAGTAGACTTAAGTCATTTCAACACTTAGTACTTGGGTTGGGTCGGGTCTGATCTCAGATCTAACCAAAAGGAACACATCCTTCCCCAAGGGGCCTCGGCCCTTCCTGCATCTCCAGATAGGAGGGTGTCCTGCACCAGAGAGAAGAAGGCTGACCTGCTGTGGACTCCCAGCTCCATCCCCTATGCCAATTCTCAACATTCCAGAAGAATTAAGTAATTACAGGGGTGGAGGCAGCCCTGTCACAAACAATTTAGAGTGCATCCTGCATTAGAAAGCAGAGGTCCGTTAATGGCATCGGATCAGTGTGCCAGAGGCTCTTTCCAAACCCGAAGTGCTGGGCAGTGGACGCGGGGACACAGAGACAGAGGCCACCACAAACGCGCTCGTGGATCACTGTTCAGGTGGGAGCACAGCACCGCAGCCTGCAGAGCCTCAGGTTCCTGCTGATCCAGGGCTTGTTCTTCCCTTTCTTTCACTCTCGCACTCTGTCATCAGGGTTTGCACGCTTGCAGTTGACCCCAGATTACAGCGATTGCTAGCACGAGCCAAATTGGAGCAGCGGAGGGAGAGGACCCAGCGTGGGGACACCACAGAGGCCTGTGTTCTCTTGGTCAGGGTTTGAGGATAAAACAGGACAGCCAGTCTACTCAGTTATGTGCCAAGTCCCTAGTGCTAAGCTGCCTCAAACTGACCAGTGCCCCTCCCGTTGTCCCACCTCCTTCCGCCCAGAGGAAATCTGGCTTTTCACGTCAGGCACCGGCTTTGATATTTCTTAGAACTTTTAACTAGAAAACTCTATGAACACTATAATAATTTTTGGTCTTTGTTTGTATTAACTAATGGAACAACTTTAATTTTTTTAACCTGAAGTCCCCTTTGTTTCCCAATTTCTCTCTAGCTTCCTTCCACATACGAGAGAAAACTTGCCACTCTTCAGTTTCTGAGACTGGCTGACCTCAGCATCAGATTCTCTAGTTCCATCTATTTTTTGCAAATGACAACATTTTCTTCTTTTCTGGCTGAGTAGAAGTCCATTGTGTGTATATACCACAGTTTTGTAATCCATTAATCTGTTGATGGACGCCTAGGCTGGTTCCATAATTTGGCTCTTCAGATAAAGGAGGAGAAACTCCAGTGGAGAGATGGAGGGGGATAGGGGAGGGAAGTGGAGGATAGAAGGAGACACGATGAAGGGAACAGTTCAAATAATGCTATGTACATATACAAAATTGCCAATGCCAACCTCAATAACATGTATGGGGAAGAGAAGGGAGTGGAGTGGGATCCGGAGGGAAACACACCAATGCTGTGTGCATGTATGTTCCTATCATTCTGAACCTCATTATGATGTTCAATGACAGTGCACCAATAATAGTATATTTAGTACTTGGGAGACTGAGACAGGAGGATCGCAGGTTCATGATTAGCTTCAGCAACTTGGTGAGACTCTCAGCAACCATGTGCGACCCTGTTTCAGAAACAAAACAAAATTTTTCAAATAAGTGCTGGGGATATAGCTCAGAAGTAGAATGCCTCTAGGTTCAATCCCCAGTACTACAAGAAAGCATATTTTAAAAATTTAGTTTGCTTTTCTTTTTTACATTTGTCTGTTGATCTGATTGTATCCTAATATTGTCCAGTCAATTGTTCCAAAAAAGTATATTTTTTAAAGTTTAGGGTTTTTTTTTCTCTTTTACATTTGTCTATTGATCTGATTGTCTCTTAATAGTGTCCTGAATTGGCGGGAATCGGGTTGGAAATAATAAGACATAGTTAAAAGAGAACGTGAGGTTCCTGAGCCATCAACTCAATCATCACTTCTATGATGACGTCTGCTACTCTTACTTTTAATACTATTGCTATTATTACCGCCACTGCCCGGAGGACAAGTAATAACAGTAGTAGCCATACTAGCCATATCACTGCCACTGCTATTGCTGCTGTTGCTGCTACTATGACAACTACTTCTACCATCCTACTAAGACAACCGTGGTTCTAACCTCTCCCACTCAGTGACACATGATTGACACCTGTGACCTCATTTACCATAGCAACCCATTTCATAGATAAGGCTTTGACAGCTAAATAACTAAACATTTTAGGTAGTGAGTGATAAAACAGGGACTTTAACCCTGTTACATAGTTTGAGCATCCCTAATTCATAAATAAGTAATCTGAAAAGCTCTACAATGAGAAACTTTTTGAGTGCCTGCAAGATACTACAAGTGGGAAATTCCACACCTGACCCCAGGTGATGGGGCATAGTCAAAATACAGGTGCGCTAAAAATATTGTATAAAATTACCTTAGGCTACGTGTCTAAGGTGCATCTGACAGATAGGTGAATTTTGTGTTTAGACTTGGGTTCCATCCTGAAGCTATCTGATTATATATATGCACATATTCCAAAAGAAAACATTTGAAATCTAAAATACTTATGGGTCCCAAGCATTTCAGATAAGGGACAATCACCCTGTATTTGATATCAAAACTTTATTTAAGACTTTATTATACTGTTTTTTTTAATGATTTTGCAACATTGTGGTATAAAAAAATTGTAAGGAACAAAAGAGTCCAGCTCAGGCCAATACTCCCCACATACACTCAGTGATCATTAGAATCATTCATGTATTAATTAGTGAAAAAGTATTCAAAAAGAAGAATCCTGTGCCAGGCTCTGAGCTGGGGACACAAAGGTCAGCAGAACTTGGAGAGTGAGATAAGCAGTGTGTGTGTGTGTGTGTGTGTGTGTGTGTGTGTGTGTGTGTGTGTGTGATGAGGGAACGCTGCTGGGGGCTGAGTTTTTGTGTTCCCCCCCCAAATTTTGTTTTACAAGCTGAGCAGAAGGAGACCTATGGCAACAACCCAAGCTGGTGACAGGCGCCGCCCTAAAGGCCAATCAAAGGGATGCGAAGAAACAGAAAAATCCCTGAGCCCAGGTATCACGCTCCTGGAGGGCAGAGCACATGAGATAAAGCATTGGTGGGATGAAAGAGAGGCTGAGGAACTCCCAGAGGGGTCCAGGAGTGGAGCAGAGAGGAAGGGAGACCCGGGTGAGTGGGGCTTTGCTGGCCAACTCCCAGGGCTTCTAGATGAGAGGAGAGGAGCCTGCAAACGCCAGGCTGTCCTGAGTGGAGGTGCTGGGCTGCCTGTGCATGAGGGTCCCTCCTCAGTTTTCGTTCCCTTGTAAACACAGTGCACCATGCGGGAACCTGGTACTGTGCCCAGCCAGGGTCTTCCACTGTGCCTCTGACAACACTCCTTGCTTTAACCTCTTAGATTCTTTCTTTTCTCCTGGAATAGAAGTGTCCTCCACACAGGAGCTCTGCAGAAATTGTGTTGGTTCAGCACCAGCGTTACCTGCCTTCATTCTCCTTATGCCAGTGCCTGGAGCCAGGGATAGGCTGGGGCAAGACATCCCAGAGCGCATTAGGGGAAGCCTTTCATGGGCTTTTTTCTCCTTCCTCATTCTTACCTAGTGTCTCATGCAGATCAATCAGAGATGATAATGCTCGACCCAAACTGCCATAGAACAGTGTGCACGAAAGTGATTTAAAATTCTGCAAAGCCAGCAGGGTGTGGTAGTGCAAGCCTGTAGTCCTAGTACTTTGGAGGCTAAGACAGGAGGATCGTGGGTTCGAGGCCAGCCTCAGCACTCAGTGAGACCCTGTTTCAAAATAAAAAATTAAAAGGGCTGAGGGTGTAGCTCAGAGGTAGAATTTCTCTGGGCTTAATCCCCAGTATCACAAACAAACAAACAAACAAACAAAACAAAAAGCTGCAAAGGTTTGGCTGCTGGTATTGCCGTATTGACACTGACTCCCCCAAGTCCACTCTGTCAGCTGTCCGACTGCCGCCTGGCCATCCCTCCCACTCCCTGACTTAGTCTTCCTGCAGCATCAGCCCTCAGGAGGTGACACAGGACACTGTTTCTCCCAAATCCACAGAGCTGTGCGTCATATGGTTTTCTGCTTTATGAAGAGCAGGCTTCGCCTTCCTCAGTCAAATGATATTTCTACCTGAACATAATTTATTTCAACTTGAAGCCCTGGGTCACTTGAGGCCCCTGTGATGCTGCCTGGGAAGTAGAAGAACCAAGTAGGGCAGGTGTTCAAGGTGCGTTGGCACAAGGGCCGGCCAGGGAGCAGGTGTGGACAGAGTCAGGAGGAAGGAGAGGCTCAGGGTTTTTGGTTCCTGCACCCTTGGCTTCTCTCGTTCCATTCTCCAGTGCTCAGAATAGACACAGCCATGTGGATTTTCTGGCTAACTTCTCCTGCCATGCCCCTCTTTGACCGCTCCTCACAATTCCTCCTTCTTCTCTATTTTCCTTTATCAGATTGGCAGACAAGAAGACTGGAAGAGAAATTAATATAAGTGAAAAAACAGGGAGATGATGAGGGCAAAATTGAGTATGTTAAGTATGTTGCTTCCTTCCCTCCTGAGACTCTATTTCTCCTCCTCCTCCTCCTCCTCCTCCTCCTCCTCCTCCTCCTTCTTCTTCTTCTTCATCCTCATCCTCATCATCTGCTCCTCCTCCTCCTCCTTCTCTCTTTTCTCCTTCTCCTTCTCCTTCTCCTTCTCCTTCTTCTTCTTCTTCTTCTTCTTCTTCTTCTTCTTCTTCTTTTCTTCTTCATCATCCTCATCTTCATCCTCATCCTCGTCTTCATCGTCTCTTCCTCCTCCTCCTCCTCTTTCTTCTTCTTCTTTCTTCTTCTTATTCCTTTGGTGTTAGGGATTGAACCCAGGGACATTTTACTTCCGAACTACACCCAGCTCTAATTTTTTAATTTTTATTTTGAAACAGGGTCTTGCTAGGTTGATAAGAGTCTCACTACTTGCTGAGGTTGTCCTAAAACCTGCAATCTTCTTGTCTCAGCCTCCCAAGTACTGGGATTACAGGCATGTGCCAGGTTGGGTTCCTGACATCCGCTTCCCATAATAACATTTTCCCAGATGTTATGCAAGGTCCAATTAGGAAGTTACTAATTCTCAGAACAATAATTAAAGATAACAGTATGTATATGTTATTTATTTTTTAAAGTTTGGTGAGAGTTTTCACATTTTTTTATTATTTGGTAAACATGCACGGAGTGCTCACTCTGCTGTTATTCTTAAAATGTAATGGGGAAGTTTATAATGTAGTATTGGAGATGTTGAACAAACCACACACACACACACACACACACACACACACACACACACACACAAGTACAGTGTAACAGGAAGATAGCAAGTGGGTGAGGACTGGCTGCCAGCAGCCCCTGGAGATGTCCTACAATGTCCTTCATGGATGGAAGGAACCCCTTTACCTACTGACACCCTCGTCCCCTCCAGACCTTGGTCCTTGAAGCTAGACACTGTCTAATCTTGCTCACATTTCAGATGCCAGCACTCAGCACCACCCAGGGCTGGGATCCATGTCTGCCTGCCTGTTATACAGCTATGTGACATCATTTGGTGCCTCGATCTGTCCCCTTGTGGTGAAACTCTCTTTACTGAATTTTCTGAGCACTTCCATCTCCCCAGGAGATGAAGACCTCCCAGCCTTCAAATGGGGTGACCCCTTGGGAATCACTTCTGGCTTTGTTCCCTCAATCTCTCTTCTCTCTTCAGCTTTTCTCATCTTTTTTCTTGGTTTTAAATAGCATGTGTAAGCTGACAAATCCCAAATATAGATGATTGTCCCAGACTATTGATATCTCTGTTTGAGAACCTCAAAAATAACATATTCAAAATGAATCTCCTTCAAGCCAGGTGTGGTGGCATACTCTTGTAACCCCAGTACTTGGAAGGCTGAGACAGGAGGATCATAATTTTGAGGCCAGAACATGGTAACTTAGACTCTTTCAAAATAAAAGTTAAGAAGGGTTGGGGGTATAGCTCATAGGTAGAACACTCCTGGGTTCAGTTCCCAGTACTGCCCCAACACACACACAGAATTAATCCCCTTCCAGCCCAATCCCATGCCCCCTCCTGGTATACCCTAAATAGATGTACCCCTCCCTCCCATCACATTTCAGATCATTAATGCAGGAAGCCTCAGGTTCCCGTTTCCTTTCTTTTCACATCCCCTTTTGAAATTCTTTATCAACTCCCAACAACTCCAGTCCCACACCTATATCTACAATCCCCCCACAGTCCCCCAACTCCCATGCATGACATGAGTTACTGGTCCAAGCCACCATCACATCCTGCCAGGCTTCCTGTCTCCACCATCACTCCCTGGCTGACCTATACTCTGAGATCCAGGATAATCCTGAAATCTACAAATCATTAAAGAAAGAAAACACCCCTATGGTTTCCCACTAAATTAAGAATAAAACCCAATGTTTCACCATGGAGCGCAGAGATCCACAGAGTACAAGAACTGGTCTGTGCTCGGGAGCTACCTCAACTCTATTCTGTGCCACTCACTCCTCTGTACCCTAAACTCTAGCCAGCCAGGCTGTTTCTCACCTGAGTGTCTCTTTAAGGCTGTACCTGGCGCCCTTCAGATGTCCTTGTACAGAGCCTCTGCTTGGCCAGGCCTTCTTCATCAAGCCGCCTCCCTCCATCCCTGCACCCCAGGACCAGTTCGCATCTTGTACTGCATCGGTCGCTGCCTGTATCATATGTGAGTGCCTGTCCCCCTAGCATGCATATTTCCTGAAGCTGGTGGCAGGCTCCATGGGTGTTCTTTCCCCACTATAACTTGTGTGCCATACAGTGGTTGAAACACGCTAGATCCCAGATACATTTTTTTTTTGACAGAATAAGTCATTCCTTTAAAATGTTGTCTCCCAGGAAAGCTTACAAGTGGCCTGGCACAAGGTAGCATCCAGTGTAAGGATCACATCTCTCTCTTAGTAAAAATAGCCTTTGCTCACGTAAGACCCATGTCTTGGAGACATATTTTTTTTTTGGGGAGAAGTGAGAAATGCCGGCTTTTATCCTCTATCTAAATGTCATGGGTGTTGAGCAAGCCTACTTAAGCACCTCGCGTTACTTACTCTTAATTACTTACTCTTAATTAAGAGCTTGATTATTAAATGATAAAATCTATTCACTGCATGGCTAATATGTTCCTCTCTGCTTCGAGTGTTGTGGGTCTGGCCAGGTAAGATGGTTTTGCATCGTGGGGGTTGCTAAACCCAGGCCAGATTTTTCCCTGCACTTTACAGACCCTCAAGGGCCCCTATGCTCAGTGAGTAGATAAGAGATATTGGAGAGTCTTGCAGTAAAGAAACCTAATAACCTTAGAGTTTTCTAAAATTATTTTGAGATGCAAGACTTTCATCTCTTTTTTTTTCCTTTTTATTCCTTTTTTTTGTTGTTGTTTTTGGTTTTTGGTACCGGGGATTTAGCCTAGGTACATTCTACCTCTGAGCTAGACCCCAGCCCTATTTTTATTTTTTATTTTGGAACAAGCTCTCACTAAGTTGTTGAGGGTCCTGCTAAGTCGCCAAGACTGGCCTCAAACCTGTGATCCTCCTGTCTCAGCCTCCCAAGGACATTTCATTTCAATGTCTGACTTCTTGCCAAGTGAGACATAGCCAGTACCAGGGATTACGCACATTACGAATCTCAGGCCCTACCCCAGATGCTGTGAATCAGAATCTTGATTTTAAGGACATTCCAATATGATTCACAAGTGGCTTCAATTCCCAGAAGCACTGTGTGTCAGACAACAGGGAGATGTTGCCCCACTTGATCTTTCCAAGGACCCTTTGTAATCTTATTATCCTCTTTATTTTAGAGACGAGAAAACCGAGGTTCGAAAAGGGGATATGACATGGTCATGTTCTCATGTCTAAAGAGCAGCAGACACAAGATAAGAAGCGCCATTTCTGCTTCTGACGTGAGCAAGAATATCAGATCAGAGTGAGACGGCGAAAAATGGATTTCTCAGATTTCAAAATTAAAAACGCTTCATCATGAATCAGAAAGAGTTAGCCACTGTCCATGTCGAAGAGAGCTGGAGAAGGAGGAACAGCAGGGAAGTAGAGACGGGAACTCTATTAGTCTTCTGAAAGAAGAGTAAGTCTGGGATTTTTATTTCCCCAGCTTCATGCTTGTAGGCTGCCATGGACCAAGCACATTAGCCTCCACCTAACCTCCCATGTAAACCTCCTCTCAGGGACCTGCTGGCCTCTCCCTATGAACCACAGTCAGCCCAACGGTGGTCCAGGCTTCCCACTCCTCTTAGAACTCTTCCTGTCCCATTCTTTGATAATTTTTCCAACGTTGACCACACTCATAAATTGTCCAAGCACTAAACTCACCTTGAGTTCTCCAAATTTCTGTGTGCCATCTGTGTTCTGCTGCAACTCTGACGATTGAGTACGCTCATGTGATTCCCTTCTTAGACACCTCTGTTGACACGCGGTCCAAATGGAAAATCGATAGGAACAATTTGGACTCATTTAAACATGCGAAGCAGGGGAAGAGTTCTAGACATATTCTGCAATGTACTTCTTTTCCCCAAAAGTATTTTATTCATGATATGGATTAAGTCTCATGTTCACTTTCTAGTTTCTTTAAGAGCTATTCCATCCTACGAAATACCACATTTTACTTAGCCACATTGATAGACGTTAAGGTTATCTCTGGTCCCTTGTCCTTGCAAACTGTTGCACTAGACACATGACCTGGTTCTGTGTGCATAGGCACTGGTGTTGCTCCAGGGACACACTCTCAACTGGTTGTTGCAGATAGTCCATGCACCCATGGCTCTCCCAGACGATGCCAAATTGTGCTCCAAGACATCGCCAGTGCTGTCCATTTCTAATAGTGTTGGGTGAGTTCTCCAACACTTGAAATTATCAAACTGTTTCATCTCTGCCAGTGTGGCATATGATAAATGGTATCTTGGTCTTGTTTAATTTGCATTTCCTGATTATTAGAGAAGTTGAGCATCTTTTCATTAATTTATGGGCCATTTAAATTTCCTTATAACCTTCACTTATTTTCCTCTCCACAGTTTGACTTTTCAACATTAATTTGCAGATAAGCTTTATATATTTTGAATCATAATACTGCTTTATACATTGTGAATGCTTTTTTTTCTCCTAGTGTGAATTATAGCTTATATTCTGTTCACTGAACTTTTGGGTATGAAATTTCTTCTGGGGGATTTTTATAAAATAAAATTTATCATTTTTTCCCTTAAGATTGTTGTTTTACTCCATTGTGCATTTTTTAAAGAAATACCTCTTAATTCCAAAATCACAAAGCATTTTCTTTCTTATACTTTTAAGTGTATTTTTAAATTATTGGGTATTTATTCCTTCTTGAATTTACTTTTCTTCCTCGTAAGGAGCTAAGTGCTAATTATATTGCATTTTTTTTATTTATTGTGGATAGCTGTGTCCTCTAAGCCACACATTAAACGTTCATTGTTTCCCTGGCTGTATTAATTAGGGGTTTGATGCTAAGGATTGTAACAATCCTTGTTTTTCTTTGACTTACACAGTTTAATTCAGATCACAATTCAATGGAATCAGCCTTCGCTCCTGGATGGCTCTCTTGTTGCCAGGCCACAGCGATCTGGCTCATGCCATTTGAATTCCACCCTCTCAGACTCCTTCACTTCAAGTCATGCAGGGTAAAGAAAATGCAAAGAGCCTCTCGGAACATTTTAGTTACCAGATCCGAAAGTACTATTCATTACTTCTATCTCTATCCCATTGGTCCATTCTTCGACATAAGGAAAGACAGAGAACAGAGTCTCCCTGTGTGCTCAGGAAGAAAGTACAATCCTTTTCCACACCCAGGGTCACCGGTCCTTCCTCTACACCCTGCTGAATTGTTCTATTTGCAAACATCGGCATCTGTAAGCATCCTTATGGTCCAAGGAGAAGTTCATCATTTATTGGACAATACTCCGTCATTTTAATTTCCAAAACATATAAACATCTTGGTGTCTGGCAGAGACAATCCACTCATTTTTAAACATTTTTTTGAGTTTTTATTGTCTGGTTTTACACATTTACTCATCCATGTAGAATTTTAAATCAATTTGACCTATATCCTGAAGAATGCCACTGGAATTTTAATTGGATTGCCTTAAACTATTAGTTGATAGATTAAATGGTAGATGATTAACATCTTTTCAACGTGGAACCTTCCCTGATCAATATTATGATTTTGATGGTGGTCACATCACTGGAATCAGTTCTTTAAAATTACACTTTTAAATGGTGAATTTTATAAAACTGACCAAACCAGCTGGTAGAGTTGAACACTCAGCTCATTTATTTTCAATCTTTCTTGTTCTCTAATAAACGCTTAATCTATGAGTTTCCTTCTGACTACTACTTTAGTTAAGTCCCTCAAGAGTTTTTTCAATGAAAATATTCAAACACACTGAACATAGGTGATGTTGTAATGAATTTCCAATGTCCACATCACCCAAATTCAACAATTATCAAAATTTTACTGTATTTACTTCATCTAGCCTTCTTCGTTTGTCTTAAGTGAAGTAATTTAAGACAAAACCCAGGCATATCATTCCACTTCTATACTAATTCAATAGACATTTGTAAAAATTATGAATACTTTCTTATAAAACCAAAAGGCCATTATGTCATACCACTAAAACATAGATTAAATGAGGAATGAAATATTAGTAATTTTTTATATACTTTTACTTGATGCATTGAAATTATATATCATACTGGGGTATAATGTGATACAAACATACATGCACACAATTCTTGGAGCACTTCCCTCCAAGATTTCCTGCAAGATTTTTTAAAGTGAAATTCAGGGATGCTAGATTCCCTAAGACCTTGCATGTCAGACCAGTGTCTTTACCTCGCCTTCATTATCCAACTACAATGGAATTCTGGGTTCAAAGCAATTTTCCCTTAGAGTTTTGTATGCAGTATTCTTGTAACCCCTGGCACCAGAAAAGCAAATGGAAAACTTGATGTCAACTCAATTATCATTGCTTTTTGTGATTTATATTTTCTAACTTGTAACTTTTCCAAGTTTTTCTTCTTCTGTGAAGAACTGAAAATTCACTATACGCCTCTACACAGGCAAGTTTTTTAAATCTCTCTTCTCACTCAGCAAACATTCTCAACCTTGATTTTTGTTTGTGTGTGTGTGTGTGTGTGTGTGTGTGTGTGTGTGTTTTAGGAAATCTCATCTATGATTATTCAAAATACTGCTTTCCAGAGTCTATGCTATACATCTTTTATATATTTTTTCTTTCCCATTTTAATCCATTTATGATGCATTTTGGATGTCTTTCTCAGCTTACTCTCACAGTAACTATTTCATACTTCATATCTGATCCATCGTATCTTCAACTATGGATGATAATTTTTAGCTAATTATCTTTTCACGTTTAATAACCAATTGGTTCTCTTCTGCAAACACTTGCTCTTGATTTTATTTTTTGAGGTGCTGGGATGAACCCAGGGCCTCAGGTATGCTAGTTAAGATCTTTTTCACTGAGGGATGCCCTCAGCCCCTGCTCTTCCTTCTTGATACCTTCTTGTTTTATAGTTGTTACTACCTTTTCCTCTCTTTGAGAATTTTTTATTTATTTATTTATTTATTTATTTATTTATTTATTTATTGTGGTACTGGGGATTGAACCCAGGGGCATTCTACCTCCAGGCTACACCCCCAGCCCTATTTTTTATTCTTTATTTTGAAACAGGGTCTCACTAAGTTACGGAGGGCCTCACTAAGTAGCCGAGGCTAGCCGCAAACCCGGACCCTCCTGTCTCAGCCTCCCAGGTACTGGGTGTGCGCCACCATGCCCGGCTGAGAATTTATTTTCTATGTGTATTTGTCTGATAAAACTTTAGTAATCTGCAGGAGTCTTCTACTCTGAGCTGTGAAGTCATGATGCACTTACATCTTAGACATGAATAAGGCCTGGTGTTTATTTTTTTTTTATTTATTTATTTTTTTATTGGTGCATTGTAGTCTCACTTCACAATGAGTATCAGTTTGGTGTTAACATACATGCACACAGCTCTTGGTGTCCCTCCCCCCGCTTCCCCCCCCCCGCCTCCCCCCCACATGTAGCACTGAGAA
>PVJS01036143.1:0-20611 GCA_004027185.1 Glis glis
TTTTTTTTTTGTGGTAATGGGGATTGAACTCAGGGGCATTCTACCTCTGAGCTACATCCCCAGCCCTATTTTTTTATCCTTTATTTTGAAACAGGGTCTCACGAAGTTGCAGAGGGCCTCACTAAGTAGCTGAGGCTGGCTGCGAACCTGGATCCTCCGGTCTCAGCCTCCCAAGTACTGGGATTACAAGCGTGTGCTACCATGTCCGGCACCCCCAGCCCTTTTTATTTTTCATTTTGAAACAGGGTCTGGCTAAGTTGCTGAGGCTGGCCTTGAACCTTAGATTTTCCTATCTCATCCTTCCAAGTACTAGGATTACAAGTGTGCGCCACCACGCCTTAACACCCCAAACAAAGTTTAAAAAGCTATTTCTTCCTCATCTCTGTAAGTGGCACTCAGTGATCAAGCTAGAAGTCTGGTAGTTTTTTTGTCTTTTAAAAAATGTTTTATTTTTTGCTGGGCGTGGTGGCGCACACTTGTAATCCCAGTACTTGGGAGGTTGAGATAGGAGGATCCGGGTTTGCAGCCAGCCTCAGCTACTTAGTGAGGCCCTCCGCAACTTAGTGAGACCCTGTTTCAAAATAAAGAATAAAAAATAGGGCTGGGGTGTAGCTCGGAGGTAGAATGTCCCTGGATTCAATCCTCAGTACTAAAAAAAAAAAAAAAAATTTTTTTAGCCTGTTAATAAAGAAGACAGAATGGTATAATGAATTCCTCTATCTCCTAAACATCAACTCACAGCAATCCTTGTTTTATCTAGACACTTAGGATAAACTGCGAAATTTATTTTTTCTTGCTGGGAATAAAACCCCAGGCCTTAGGCATGCTAGGCAAGCACTCTAGCACTGAGCCTAGCTCTGCAAAACTTTCTTTTAAAATTTTTTTGGTATTGGGGATTGAACCCAGGGCTTTCTACTTCTGAGGTACACCTGTAGCTTTTTTTATTTTTTATTTTGGAACAGGGTCTCCCTAAGTTGCTGAGGGTCTTGCTAAGTTGCTGAGGCTGGCCTGGAACTTGCGATCCTCCGAATTACTGGAATTACAGGTGCTCACCATTGTGCGTGGCATGTAAAACTTTCATTTGAACGATGAGGTTCTGTGTGAACTGTCCTGTCTCTAGACTTACTAATGCCTTTCTCTCTGTATTCCCTCCCATGTAATTTAAAGACAAAAGTGGTCAAATATAAACTGTGTTATCTAAAGTGCAAAATTATTGAAGGTGCTTTCATAATATTTAAATTTTTATATTTCAGGTGTTACGAGTGTGATGAAAAATTATCAACGCATTGTAATAAGAAGGTTTTGGCTCAGATAGTTGATTTTCTCCAGAAACATGTTTCTAAAACACAAACAAGTAAGTTAGGTAATTGCTAAGGGAAATTGTATTAAAATGTATTTTATTCTTCATATAAAGAGTTCATAAATTCATAAAGAGTAACTTAGACTTTACTGTGACATCTCAGCCTATATTTGAGTAGAGATATTATGCCATACTTATTTTTTTTGGTACTGGGGATTGAACCCAGGGACATTCTATCTCTGAGCTATATACTCCTAGCCCTTTTCATTTTTTATTTTGTAGCAGGGTCTCACTAAATTACCACATGCTGGCCTCGAACCTGCAATCCTGTTTCTGTCTCCTAAGTACTGAAATTATAGGTGTGCATCACTGTACCCGGCTTATGCCATATATTCTTAGGTGGTACTCTCATAATGATATATATGATATATATCATATACATATCTATATCATATCTATATCTACATAAGATACATATCTATACATAGCTATATCTACATGGTGGCACATGCCTGTAATCCCAGTACTGAGACAGGAGAATCGCAAGTTTGAGGCCAGCCTCAGCAACTTAGCAAGACCCTGTTTCAAACATAAGTAAATAAATAGAGAGGACTGGGGGTGTAGTTCAGAAGTAGAGCGCCCCTGGGTTCAATCTCCAGTATCCCCCAAAAAAGAATATTTGTTTGATTGGAAGTGAAATAGAAGTTATGAAAGAGCCTCAGCTACTTAGTGAGGCCCTCCGCAACTTAATGAGACCCTGTTTCAAAATAAAGAATAAAAAATAGGGCTGGGGGTGTAGCTTGGAGGTAGAATGCCCCTGGGTTCAATCCCCAGTACCGCAAAAAAAAAAAAGTTATGAAAGTGTTTTCTTAAATTTTTATTGGTGCATTGTAATAGTACATTATAGTGAGATTTCAATTGATACATTCATACATGCATACGTTGCTTGGTGTGTTTCCTTCCACATCCCACCCCACTTCCCCTTCCTGCCTTCCTGTACGTGTTAGTGAGATTGGTTAGTGATACCTTCATAGATGGACATAACGTTATTTGAACTGTTCCCCTCCTCAAGCCTTATTTTTCCTTTCTTTTCTCTCCACCTTTCTGCCCCAATTCCCCTTATATTAAAGTATTTTAAGCAGGTAATTATCACAGTCATTTCACTTGATTTTTTTAAAAAATAAAGATAACTGGACTGGGTAGCTCACACCTGTAATCTCAGTACTTGGGAGTCTGTAACAGGAGGATTGCAGGTTCAAGGACGGTTTGCTGTAACTTAGGGAGATCTTGTTTCAAAATAAAATAGGGCTGGGGGCCATTAAGGAGGTTAAAGGAGATTGTTATGGTAGGGCAAGTGAAAGACTAGTAGGGTAGGTGGAAAGTGGGTAAGTTAGACAGTGAGTGAGGGAGAGGAACCACGTTCAGTTCTCAGGTGAGTGACATATGTTTGAGATGCCTTTGAAGCAGAATTGAACTGTGTAGAGGTGGCATCTGAAACTGAAAAGTTATATAGAAATATAGTTGCCAGCCGGGCATGGTGGTGCATGCTTGTAATCCCAGTACTTGGGAGGCTGAGACAGGAGGATCACAGGTTTGCGGCCAGCCTCAGCTACTTAGTGAGGCCATCCACAACCTAGTGAGACCCTGTTTCAAAATAACAATTAGAATGAAGCTGGGTGTGGTGGTGCATGCTTGTAATCCCAGTACTTGGGAGACTGAGACCAGAGGATCCATGTTTGTGGCCAGCCTCAGCTACTTAGTGAGGCCCTCTGCAACTTAGTGAGACCCTGTTTCAACATAAAGAATAAAAAATAGGGCTGGGGGTGTAGCTCAGAGGTAGAATGCCCCTGGGTTCAATCCCCAGTACCGCAAAAAAAAAAAAAAAAAAAAACAATTAAAATGGAGCTGCTGGGGCTGTAGCTCGGAGGTAGAATGCTCCTGGGTTCAATCCCCAGTTCCCCCTCCAAAAAAGAAATATAATTGCCAAAAAAGAAAATTATAGTTGCCAGTTATATTTCCTATCTATTGCCCAATGTGCAGTTGTTTTTGTTAGCTGCCTATCACTCTAATGAGACAGTAATGGTGAATAAACTGGAGGAGGAACTAGAGAAGGAACCAGGCTCCTGGACAGCAAAAGGTGATGATTAATTTTATCACTCATTTGTTTATTTAAATCAGCAAGTGTTTGTTGAATTCTTACTTTGTCTCAGGCATGCCGCCAGAGCTCCAATTCTGCTCTAATAAAGAGCCAGAAAAATGAGGTGGTAAAAGACTTTTTTTGCCGGGCGTGGTGGCGCACGCTTGTAATCCCAGTACTTTGGGAGGCAGAGACCGGAGAATCCGGGTTCGCAGCCAGCCTCAGCTCTCTCTCTCTCTTTCTCCCTCCCCCCACTTAGTGAGGCCCTCCGCAACTTCGTGAGACCCGGTTTCAAAATAAAGTATAAAAAATAGGGCTGAGGGTGTAGCGCAGAGGTAGAATGCCCCTGGGTTCAATCTCTGGTACCGCAAAAAAAAAAAAAAAAGACTTTTTCCCCCCTCAGTTCTGGGAATTGAACACAGAACCTTGCACATACTGAGCAAGTGCTGTACCACCAAGCCACATCCGTGGCCCCTTTTATTTTATATTGAGACAGGGTTTCAGTAAGTTGCCCAGGCTTGCCTGGGTCCTCCTGCCTCAGCCTCCCAAATTGCTGGGATTATAGGCGTGTGCCACCTCACCCAGCTAGCGAAAGACATTTACTACCTCAGAAACTGAAATTATCTAGCCGGGCATGGTGGCGCACGCTTGTAATCCCAGTACTTTGGGAGGCGGAGAACGGAGGATCCGGGTTCGCAGCCAGCCTCAGCTCTCTCTCTCTCTCTCTCTCCCTGTCTATCTCTCTCTACTTAGTGAGGCCTCCGTAACTTCGTGAGACCCGGTTTCAAAATAAAGTGTAAAAAATAGGGCCGGGAGTGTAGCGCGGAGGTAGAACGCCCCTGGGTTCAATCCCCGGTACCGCAAAAAAAAAAAAAAAAGAAATTATCTTAATGCTGCCTCTTGAAAACTGCACATTGCATTTGCTTTCTTGGCCATGATAAGCTATGGAGGCATATAATGCCAAGGGTGGTGAAGGTGCAATTGGAATTTATTTTCTCTGGATATTTTACTGTAGAGGTTCCCTGAGGTTAAGAACAAAGCCAGTCTAGCCAGATGCAGTGGCACATGCCTGTAATTGCAGTTCTTGGGTGGCGGAAACAGACTGGGGGTGTAGCTCAGAGGTAGAATGCTCACAGGTTCAATCCCCAGTACCACCAAAATATGTTTAAAAATATTTTTTAATTAAAGAAAGAACAAAGCAAATCTGATTTCCACTTGGTCTTACAGATTTCTTGAATACTTATTACAGGCAGGATGCTAGGAAAGGAGCATGGAATGGTGTGATAGAAAAGGCTCAGGCTTTGAGTCAAAAGGTCTCAAATTTAACTCTTTAGTCACTTAGCTATGTGACCTCGGGCAGATTACAGTGTATCTGAGCTCATTTTTCCTCAGCACTTGTCTTTCCTGTGGTGCTTTAGGCAATAGAGGTTGTAAGTCCTTGCCCTTGAGAGGCTTAAGATCAGAAAGAAGATAGGAGATAAAAAAGTAATGAAAATGCAAGCAGAATGAGTTCTGGGTTTTAATTGATGTTCAAAGCCTTTCAGATATTCAGAGGCGGGTAATGGTTGGTTGAAAAGGAAAATGCTGTGGATGAAGTGGCTTTCAAGCTGGTCCTTAAAGGATGAATTTTGGGTAGAGGAAGATGAGAGAGGAAATCACTTCAGTGGTTGGGAAGCGTTAATGAAAGCCTTAAATGTGTTTGTGGGATCTCTGCAGCAGCTGGATGGTGGGAAGTGGAGCCTTCAAAGTTAGAGTGCTGTGTAGTCCTGAGTTCACAGTTGCCACAGGTTCTAGGGAGAAATGTCTTTGCCTTTGTGGATCAAGCTCCCGAATTTCTCAGGCAAGTTTGATTTAAAATAAGATCCCCTGGAATTTTAGAAGTAAGTATTTTGGGTTAGTAATCTGTACTTTGGTAGGAAACTTCAGTATGTTGTTACAGAATACTTTGAAAATCAAATATGAAAGTTTTTATCCACGTTTGTAAGAATGCTGAGTATGATTTTGCAGTTATTTTAAGTCATAATTGTGAAGACTAGACCTATAAAAATTCCCATATGTACTAATTCAAAAGGAATATGAAACTATATATTGTGTTTGAGTGGGAGGATAAGAGTGAGTTTTAAAAGACTTTTTATACTTTTGCACTAGGTAAAAATGACTGTGCTGAGAGGAGAGTCTGTATTTTAAGTTATTCAGTGCCTGCACTAATCTCATTTAGAATACATCTAAAACCGCTAGCTACACAGAGAGAGAATCTAGGCTAGTGTCCCATCCACTTCTAAAAATAGCTACTTCATCAAATCACTAACTTTTGGTCTCAGTACTCCTTTAGGTTCTTAAAAATGTACTGAGAGTCAGGCATGGTGACGCACACCTGTAATCCCAGTACTTGGGAATCTGAGACAGGAGGATTGCAGGTTCAAAGACAGCCTCAGCAACTTAGCGAGCCCCTGTGTCAAAATTTTTTAAAAAAGGATGAGGCTGTAACTCTGAAGTAGAATGCCCCTGGGTTTAATCTTAACGCTCCCTCCCCCCAAAAAATATTACTGAGGATTCAAAGAGCTTTTGTTGTCTAAGTTATCAGTATTTATCATATTAGAAAATAAAACTAAAGATGTTGAGTATTTATTTACTGAAAAATAATGGTAATTCCACTACCTGTTAATAGAAATACCATGTTTTTAGGAAAGATAACTATTTTTCAAAACAAAAGTAGCTTAATGAATGGTATTGTTTTACATTTTTATAAATCTCTTCAATGTCTGGCTTTGTAGAAAATAGCTGGATTCACATATTTGCTTCTGACTCATTCTATTGTGTTATCTCATATTCTGTAAGCCTCTGGAAACCTGCATGGTATAATTGAAAGTGAATGAAAGTTTTAAAAAAAGCTAATAACATCTTAGACTTATGAAAAATACTTTTGACCTTAAGGACCACTGAAAGGAGGAGGGTATCTTCAGACCCACTTGAGAACTGTGGAGTAACATTTCTGTCTCGATTGTCTTCAGCCTTACTTATCCACTAAGGCTGAGTTTAAAATCCTACTTCTAGGATGCTTTCCCAATCCTTATCTTTTCTTTGGGACTCAGTGTATGTGTCACCCACTTCAGAATCTAGTAACACACAGTTTTATGCTATTTAGCTTTCTATAGCTATCTATCTAGCTAGATACACTAGATAGCTATCAAGCTAGCTAGTGTATGTTTATGCGTCTTATTTTCTCTCTTAAAACTCTATGTTTAGGCTGGGCATGGTGGCACACACCTGTTCTCTCAGTACTTAAGAGGCAGAGACAGGATTGCAGTTTCAAGGACAGCCTCAGCAACATAGCGAGACTCTCAGCAACCTAATGAGACCCCATTTCAAAACAGAAAATAAAAAGGGCTGGGGGTATAGCTCGGAGATAGGATGCCCTTGGGTTTAATCCCCAGTACCAAAACAAAAACTGTATGTTCCTTAAGGATTGGACTCTGGCTTACATTCTTTTTGTTTTCTCATGTGGCTTGACAGTTAATACTTGCTGAATTAAACTGAAGTGGAATGTGAACAGATTTTTAAAAAACTGATAGGTAAGGTAAAAACTGTGATAGGTGAGCTTTGTATTTTCACTCCCTAAAACCTTGAATATTTAATATCAAAACTGTGTTGTTCATTCAGTCTTTTAATATATTTGAGCTTCCCCTTGTGCCAGATGCCACGCTGGATGTTGGAGATGCACCAGCGAGTGAATGCTGTCTTCCCAGTTCCTGTCACTGCCCATCTTTTGGTCTCAGGAGGGATGTAGACAAAGCATAGTTGTTGCTTGTTTAAGTAATGCCAGATGGAGTACGTACGGGGA
This sequence comes from Glis glis, assembly GCA_004027185.1. Taxonomy (NCBI): domain Eukaryota; kingdom Metazoa; phylum Chordata; class Mammalia; order Rodentia; family Gliridae; genus Glis; species Glis glis. The sequence continues at coordinate 7,279 of PVJS01036143.1, forward strand.
CTAGTGAGAACACTTTGGAATCATATCTAACCTAGACTAAAGGAGCCAGGAAATCTTTATTTAGAGGAATAGCCTGCTAAGCTAAGAGCTGAAGGATATCTAGAAATTATCTAGGCAAAAAGGAAAAGGATGTGTATTTCAGGCAGGGGAAATAGCTCATTGATGAGGAAACTTAAAAGGTTCAGGAAATTCTATAGAGATGAAATTGTGTTTTGTGGTGTGGGGTAATAGTGAGAAATGAGCCTCAAAAGGTAAATAGAAACAGATGTGTAAGGGCCTTATAAATTTACAGGTTGTCTTGAGGGCAGTGAGGAGCCACTGTTAGGTTTTAAGCAGAGAAGTGGATGATCTCATGTGTTTTTAGATAGATCACTTGACTTAAAGTATGAAGATAGAAATGCCTTTATATACATATGTGTGTGTGTATATACATATATATACACATATATGTATATAATACCTGTCTGTTAATTATGTTAATATTTTATTATATGACTAAATAAATATTTCTAAGGCTAATGGTTAACTGGGGGTTAGGTTTTGAGAATAAATAGGTAAGCTAATTATTATGTGGGTTCAAGGTAGGGCAATTGTAGGGAAGCAAGTTTTTCCTTTTAAAGATTAAACTTCTTTTCAGCTGTAGAAATGGGCAAATTACATTAATACTACATGGCTGGATTAGGTAATTGCATTAAGCAGTTGAGATGAACCCCAGTGCAGGTTCCCAGAAGAATGCTTACAGCTGTGTAGATTTCACATCTGATGTTAGGATTTGCTTAAAAAAAAAAAAAAAACTCCCTCCACTCTCCCACCCCATACACATAATGAAAGGTCATATATAACATAAGATTTTAAAAGCACAAATAAACATTCTTGTGAGACAGAACCAGAAATAGGTGGTATTAAAAAGTAGACCAAGCTGGGCATGGTGGCACATGTCTGTAATTCCAGTACTTGAGAGGCTTAGGCAGGAGGATCACAGGTTTGAAGCCAGCCTCAGCAACTCAGTGAGGCTCTCATCAACTTAGCAAGACCCTGTTTTCAAATAAAAAATAAAATAGAGCCGGGCGTGGTGGCACACACTTGTAATCCCAGTACTTAGGAGGCTAAGACCAGAGGATCCAGGTTCGCAGCCAGCCTCACCTACTTAGTGAGGCCCTCCGCAATTTAGTGAGACCCTGTTTCAAAATAAAGCATAAAAATAGGGCTGGGGGTGTAGCTCGGAGGTAGAAAGCCCCTGGGTGAAATCCCCAGTACCACAAAATAAAATAAGTCTGGGGGTGTAGCTCAGAGGTAGAATACCTCTGGGTTCAATCCCCAGCACCACCACCAAGAAAAAAAAAGTAGACCAAAAAAAAAAAAAAAAGCTAGAGACAGTAAAAAGATAAGTGGTTGCTAGGGGTGGGGGTGGAGGGGCGGAAGGAATGAATAGGTGAAGCACAGAGGATTTTTAGGGCAGTGAAACTATTCTGTATGCTACTATAAGGACAGATACATGTCATTTTGCATTTGTCCAAAACCATAGAATGTGCACCACCCAGAGTGAACCTGATGTAAACTATGGTCTTTGGGTGATAATGATGTGTCAGTGTAGGTTCATCATTTATAGCAAACGAACCATTCTGCTGGGAGATGCTGATAATGGGAGAGGATATGCATATATGGGGGCAGGGTGTTTATGGCTCAATTTTGCTGTGAACCTAAAACCTTCTCAAAAAACATTATTTTTAAGTGAGCCATGTTATGTTCTCTGAAAGGCATAGGAGATATGTTACTTCCGTAGTCTTATCAATGTCACTGAAGCACTCCACAAATACTTATAGAATGCAGGAATTCCTGATGAAGTATGTCACTGAATATTGGTTAGCTTTTTGTGAACTACCCAGGTGAGTGACAATCTCACATTCTTTTCTCGACCAATAAATTTGACATATAATTTTAAATACTAGTGGGATGTTATTTTGGCGTTCTACCTCCGCGCTACACCCCCGGCCCTATTTTTTATACTTTATTTTGAAACCGGGTTTCACAAAGTTGCGGAGGTCCTCACTAAGTAGAGAGAGAGAGAGAGAGAGACAGGGAGAGAGACAGAGAGAGCTGAGGCTGGCTGCGAACCCAGATCCTCCGGTCTCCGCCTCCCAAAGTACTGGGATTACAAGCGTGCGCCATCACGCCCAGCTGGGATGTCATTTTTAACAAGAGTAAAGAAAACAAAACCTAAGTTGCTAAACTCATTAAGTCAGTGCTCTTACTATACAAAAGACATAAATTATGGTTTTTGGATTTTGTAAAATATAATTTTTCTGTATCTTTGAAAAAACAAGATAGTAAATAAATGGTATATTTGGGATCTGAGGATAAATAAAACTGTGACCTTTTATAGTAACAAATTGAATGTGATTTAATACTTTTTTTAAAAAAAAGTTGATACAGTTTGTTCTGCTATAAAGTGATGATTGTGCTCCTAAGAAATTTGCATTTTAAGAATGAGTACTACTCTTTCCACCATCTTTCCGTGCTGCCATAATATTGCACATGAATGTCCTGGCTGATGCTCTCAAGAGTATCAACGATGCCGAGAAGAGAGGCAAACACCAGGTCCTTGTTAGGCCATGCTCCAAAGTCGTTGTCCAGTTTCTAACTGTGATGATGAAGCATGGTTACATTGGCGAATTAGAAATCATTGATGACCACAGAGCTGGGAAAATTGTTGTGAACGTCACAGGCAGGTTAAATAAGTGTGGAGTGATCAGCTCCAGATTTGATGTGCAGCTCATAGACCTAGAAAAATGGCGGAATAATCTGCTCCCATCCCATTGGTTTGGTTTCATTGTATTGACAACCTCAGCTGGCATCACGGACCACCAAGAAGCAAGATGAAAACACACAGGAGGGAAAATCCTGGGATTCTTTTTCTAGGAATGTAAAACATATGTACAAACAAAAGCCTCCATGGACTCTGGTGCTTTCCATAAATTAAAAAAAAAAGAGTACTAAAGCTGGGTGTGATGGCGCAGGCCTATAATCCCAGTACTTGGGATGCTGAGACAGGAGGAGTGCAGGTTCAAGACTGCCTGAGCAGCTTAGTGAGACAGCAACCTAGTAAGACCCTGTTTCAAAACAAAAAATAAAAGATTCTGGGAGTATAACTCAGATGTAGAATGCCTCTGGGTTCAATCCCCAGTATGAAAAAAAAGAGTACTAAAAATAGTTATTTTTGTATATACCAGGGGTTAAGGCATAGAAATAGTGGATGTTTAAAAACAACTTATTGCCGGACGTGGTGGCGCATGCTTGTAATCCCAGTACTTGGGAGGCTGAGACCGGATGATCCGGGTTCACAGCCAGCCTCAGCTACTTAGTGAGGCTCTCAGCAACTTAGTGAGACCCTGTTTCAAAATAAAGAATAAAAAACAGGGCTGGGGGTGTAGCTTGGAGGTAGAATGCCCCTGGGTTCAATTCCCGGTACCACCAAAAAATAAATAAAAATAAAAACAACTTTTTTTTTGCGGTACTGGGGATTGAACCCATGGGCATTCTACCTCCGAGCTACACCCCCAGCCCTATTTTTTAATCCTTTATTTTGAAATAGGGTCTCACTAAGTTGCAGAGGGCCTCACTAAGTAGCTGAGGCTGGCGGCGAACCCAGATCCTCCTGTCTCAGCTTCCCAAGTACTGGGATTACAAGTGTGTGCCACCACGCCCGACTAAAACAACTTATTTTTATGTGAAAGGATTTAAGTTCAAGGCTCCTCATCTGAACCACATAACAGAAAATTACTTGAACTATTATTTGAATTATTACTATTTCCTCAGTTCTCCCAAAGATGACACATAACTAGTCGCCTTCCTGATTCTCGGAGGTTTGTTGCATACAGTGGGTACCTAGGGCATTAGGGCTTAATTCTTTTGAGGAATAATTTGAATAGGGCTGCCATAAACTGGTAAAGCTTGAATTCCAAAACAAAAGACATCAACAATCAATTACATCCAGCTTTTGCTTGAGAGTAATGGATTTTCCTTCATATCACCACTAGCCATTTCACTGGTGTCTTAAACTGTTAGTACATTTACAAACATTTACAAAGTACATTTATCATCCTTTATTATAACAGGCAGGAGATCAGAATGTTTGTGCGTGAATTCTGAAGGCAGAATGCTTGGGTTTGAATTTTATTTATTTTGTGGTATTGGGGATTGAACCCAGGGGCATTTTGCCTCTGAGCTATACCCCCAGCCCTATTTTATTTTTTATTTTGAAACAGTCTCACTTGGTTGTGGAAGGCCTCACAAGTTGCTGAGGCTGGTCACGAACCTGTGATCCTCCTGTCTCAGCCTCCCAACTACTGGGATTACAAGCATACTCCCAGCTGGGTTTGAATTTTCTAACATTAACCAGGTGTGTGTCTCTGTTTTATCATCCTTTCTAAAATGAAGACAGTTATCAGAGGTGGTAATTGTCTCAAACTGTTACTTTAAATAAGTAAACTGCAAGTTTATTTCCCTCTGTCCTATAGTAGAGAAGGAAGGAACCAGTATCCCCCTCTAGCTTAACTAAGGAAATTCACAAATACTTACACCTTTGAGAAAAGAGAGGTAGCAGTTTAGTATTACTGGGAAACAAACCTGCTGTTGGTTATTTTCAGTTTTCTCCCAGGATAAACAAATTACATCTCTGTGTATTTGTTCTTCTATTTTGTAGGTTAATTTTTTTATATTCTTGACCAAATTATAAACACATCTTAGTTTCTGTTACTGTAGCTGAACTGCTCTTCTGAAAGAGTATGCAAAGGGTAAAGCTGACAACAGAGCCCATTTTTCCATATTTAACTTCAAATTTTGTTTAGTTTTACCATAATGAAGTTTTTAATGCCATTGTTCTCAGGTCCATCAGTCTTTTCAGTAATGGTGTTTAGCCTTTGGAGTTATACTTTGAAAGTCTTTTTGCTCTTTAAGATTGTAAAGATATTTACCTAGAATTTTCTGGTGCCTTATGTTTTGTTGTTATTGGGCTGGGAATCTAACCCAGGGCCTCACACATGCTAGGCATGCTCTTTAACATTGAGCTGTATACCCAGCCCAGAGAGAGAGAGAGCACGCACAAATAATTGAAAGGCTGATTCAGATACCCCTGTTATAAGTTAGAATCTTATCTCAGCAGTTTCTTAGTGAACAAATATGCAACATGTCTAATGTAGTCTCTAAAAGTTTTACTGAAATATTATGTTATCATAATTAACAAGTAATTAAATATAAATAATTATAGTGGTTTATATAGTACCTGGCATACAATAGACATTTGATAAATCTGTTGCATTTAACTCATTTGTGTGGTGTGTATGTGGCACTAGGGATTGAACCCAGGGGCATTCTACCTCCGAGCTACATCCCCAGCCCTATTTTATTTTTATTTTGAAACAGGGTCTCGCTAGGTTGATGAAAGTCTCACTATTTGCTGAGACTGTCCTCAAACCTGTGATCCTCCTGTCTCAGCCTCCAAAGTACTGGGATTACAAGCGTGTGCCACCAAGCCCAGGTAATCCATTGCATTTAAATTCTTATATTTTATAAATATGCTATTTGGTAAAAATTTAAAAACCTTGCATTTTTACTTTAAATAAAATGCTAGCTCTTAGAAAATGTGCTTGTGTTTTTCTAGTTAAATTATCTGATCTATTTAACATTGAAGTCTAACAACATTGTTAGTCTTGATATTTTCTCACAGGCTTACATGTAAAAGTCAACAAACAGACCCTTGCCACTTGTGTGAAGTGGCTATTTAACCGTGAAATAAACTGTTTTTATTGCCGTTGCCCTGTGGATATGTTCTTTCTGGCAGTGCTGTCCATATTTGGTGGCTGTGCATGGAGAGCCAGGTGGTGCTGAGAAGCATCGCACAGTGAAGCGTGGATATATCTAGGTTTGACATTTGTCATTCCTTCCTGCTGAAGGGAAGGGGAAAATCTGTTTTTCCATATGTTTATGCTTTTTTTTGCCTGCAGTTTTGTCCAGATGGTCTTATGAACATTGTTTACTTTGGGACACTATCCCAGATGTTTTGAAAACTGATGGATAAATGTGGCACACAGATATATAAGTTATTTGCATATTATGGTTTTAAAAAATGTTTGCTTTTGCAAGATTAAAATATAATTTATTTCTGAGAGTATTTTTCTAAGTGAATAATGTGTGTATTATATAGTTATATGCAGTTATAATCTATAGAGTTTATTTCCCTCAATCATTTTGTTTTCATGTTAAAAAGCTAGAAGATATTAGGGCAACATTTATTAAGAATGTTAAGTAAAGGAAATATTTCTGAGGTGTCACATTTGTTTGGGATTACATATACCCAAATCTGTAAGAATCTTGCCTTATTGTCTTTTTTAATAATCTCATTGTACTCAAATCACTGATGAGAATTTAAGTGGTAAAATGACAGTGGATTTATATTCAGAAGATTATCATTGTGACTCAACCAAGTCATACTATCTGAGACTGCGTTTTGTAAATGTAAAATCAGAGTTAACTGCCTTGCTTAAAAAGATGGAGTAATGCTTGGATTTGGTTATTCTTTCATCTTCAATTTCTTAAAAAAATATCTCTGAAACCATTTATTGGTAACAGATATAATGAGAGTCAGAAACCTGCCTACTTTAGATTCTAGTTAGAATCCCAGATAAAAACAAGAGGCATACTGCTCTGTCTGCGAACCCAGCCAGCATGCATATCAGGCTTCTTCTGTTTGTATAGTGTTTCTTAAGGATTGACTGACATTTTCCATTTGCCTTTCTCCACTAAAAGGTGTGAATATTGTTGGTCTCTTTCACCCTTTTCCTTTTCTCTATGCCTGGCCTCTGTACTTCAGTGACTGCTGCATTGATTGTATTGGCCTCTGCTCCAAGCTCTAGTATAGGGTTAATTTCTTATTGCTTATTATACTATCTGGAGGATAGCAGAAGAGACCTATCTTGCTAGTTTTTTTCTGCATTAACTCAGGATTCTGGGGTTGGGGATTAAAAACAACTCTTTAATATCTGGACAACAGATATGTAATAGTATTTTCTTTAAAAAGTGTTTCTTTAAAAATAGTGTTTTCTTTAAAAAGCAAATGGGAGCCAGGTATGGTGATGCATGCCTGTAATCCCAGTACTTGGGAGGCTGAGACAGGAGAATTGCCGGTTTGAGGACAGTCTCAGCAAGTAGTGAGACTCTCATCAACCAGTGAGACCCTGTTTGAAAATAAAAATAAAAAATAGGGCTGGGGATGTAGCTCAGAGGTAGAATGCGCCCCCCCCTTCAATCCCCAGTACCAAAAGACAAAACAAAACAAAAACAAATAGGAATAAAGGGAGAAAACAATTAATAGGGTTTACAAAAAGATATTGCAGGATAGGATGAGAGAAAAGTTGTTAAAACTTGGAAGAAAAATCTTTTCCATGAAATAGATTTTGCTTAATGAAAGAGACATCTCAGAAATTGCAGGGGCGTTCTACCTCCGCGCTACATCCCCGGCCCTATTTTTTTTTTATATATACTTTATTTTGAAACCGGGTCTCACAAAGTTGCGGAGGGCCTCACTAAGTCAAGAGAGAGAGAGAGAGAGAGAGAGAGAGAGCGAGCGAGCGCGCTGAGGCTGGCCGCGAACCCGGATCCTTCGGTCTCCGCCTCCCAAAGTACTGGGATTACAAGCGTGCGCCACCACGCCCGGTGGGCATTTTTCTCAATGAGATGTTTGCATACTTTAAAAAGAAAAGCTGGGCTGGGGATGTGTGAGAAGTCCCTGGGTTCAAGTTCAGGCATGCGTGCGCACACGCACACGCACACACACACACACACACACACACCAATGCAAGAAATCATGAAAACCACAAAGCCAATATGAAATGCAAAATACATTTTGGCAGTTCAGAAAATCTAATTAGAAATAAGAAATAAACCTAAGAAAAAAATGCCCAGAATGTGCAGGAAATGAATAAAGAGAAGAAAAAATTACGAGAGCAGACAACAATAGACATGAAGAATGGCTCATGAAAATAAGGGTTTTGCCACAAATAACACGTTTGAGGGGCTCTTGCTGTTTTTCATATGTTTACACAGTGCTTGCCATGCAAGGGCTTTGCAATTATTAGCTCATTTAATCTTTATGAAAACTCCACTCAATTGCTACCTGAGTCCAGCACCTATGTGATTTTTTTTTTTTGGCAAAAGTCACAGGTGCTGAGTCAAGTCCTATTTGAACCAATAAGACATGTACGACGTCAGCCTGCCCCTACCTGAGACTAAAGCTTCTCCTTCTGATATTTGCTGTCTGTGCCTGCCCTGAGAACAGGGCCTCGTCCATCCCATCTGTCTCTTTTCATGCCAAGTACAGAAGTGGAGGAGGTGTCAAGTTTATTTCCTCTTAAGAAGTCATCAGCCATGGTGTCACAGGACTGTAATCCCAGTACTTGGGAGGCTGAGACAGGAGGATCAAAGGTTCAAGAACAGCCTCAGCAATGCAATGAGACCCTGTTTCAAAATAAAAAAAGGACTGGAGGTGTAGTTTGGAGGTAGAACAACCCTGAGTTCAATCCCCAGTACCACAAAAAAATAAAGAAAAAGAAACAAAGTCATCAGCCGAGTGTGGTGACCCATGCCTGTAATCCCAGTACTTGGGAAGCTGAGACAGGAGGATTGCAGGTTTGAGAACAGCCTCAGCCGTTATAATGAATGACTCTCAGTAATCTAGTGAGACCCTGTTTCAAAAAACAAAACAAGAGCCGGGCGTGGCGCATGCTTGTAATCCCAGTACTTTGGGAGGCGGAGATCCGGGTTTGCGGCCAGCCTCAGCTGTCTCTCTGTCTCTCTCTCTCCTTAGTGAGGCCCTCCGCAACTTCGTAAGACCCGGTTTCAAAATAAAGTATAAAAAATAGCGCCGGGGGTGTAGCGCGGAGGTAGAACGCCCCTGCTTTCAATCCCCGGTACCGCAAAAAAAAAAAACAAAAAAAAAACATCAGAGGCATAAGAGGGATAAACATCTACTGGACCTGGACCTGCTGTTTAATCTTGTAGATTCTCATTTATGTTGAATTTTTATTATGCATGTCTCCCCAGTGCTGTACCCCAGTGGAAGACAGAGCAGAACTAAGTGGCATTCCCTGATCTCTCTCAATCAGCCAGACATTTAAAAGCTAATTAGTAACGCAAGACTGCCTTTTGGTATTAGAGGAATGGCACATGTAATTGTAAAGAACTATAATTTCTGATGATCAAAGGGAATTTGAAAGAGCATCCAGTAAAAACCCAAATATTTGAGAACTTGAGGATTTGCTGTCAAACTTCCAATTACAGTAAACCCTCTACATCCATGGGTTCAGCACCCACAGATTTAACCAACATCAGATTGAAATACTTGGAAAGAAAAATTATGTCTGTACTGAGCATGTACAGATTTTCTTTTTTTTCCTTTAGCTTTGAAACAAGGTCTCACTAAATTTTAGAGGGCCTAAGTTGCTGATGCTGGCTGTGAAGCTGTGATCCTCCTATCTCAGCCTCCCAAGTACTGGGATTACCGGCATGTGCCTGGCTTGTCATCATTCTCTAAAGAGTGCAATATAACAACTATTTACACTGTACTAGCTATTATAAGTGCTTTAGAGATGGTTAAAGTGTACAGGAGGATATGCATAAGTTATATGCAAATACTACATCATCAGTAGATTTGGGGACACTGGAACCAATCCCCTAGGGATACCGAGGGATGGCTGTGTAACAATTGTGATTATTCAGAGAGTAATATGCTGTTAAATATATGTAATCAGCCATGTCAGTTCATAAATGTTAGGAATTTTTCTTTATATTGTTATTAAACATCAACTGATAATGTAATTTTCAGATCTACATTAATTATATAAATTGATAAGCCCCAAACATGCAGTTGTGTATCATGCACTTAGGTATTTTACATTTTGCATTATACTATGGCTCTGTTAATTTTTTTAAACTTTTATTTTATTTTTTATTTATTTATTTTTTGTGGTACCGGGGATTGAACCCAGGGGCGTTCTACCTCCACGCTACACCCCCGGCCCTATTTTTTATACTTTATTTTGAAACCGGGTCTCACGAAGTTGCGGAGGCCTCACTAAGTAGAGAGAGAGAGAGAGAGAGAGAGTGAGAGACAGGGAGAGAGAGAAAGAGAGCTGAGGCTGGCCACGAACCCAGATCCTCTGGTCTCTGCCTCCCAAAGTACTGGCATTACAAGTGTGCGCCACCATGCCCAGCTTTTTTAAACTTTTAATTTTGACAATTTCAAATTCATAGGAGAGGTGTGACAATAATAGAAAAAATTGCCACTATAAGATGGCAATTTTCCTAATTCCATCGCTTCTTCTGTTTATTGTTATTCTTTTATAAGAAGCTCCTCCTCCCCTTTTTCTTTATTAAAAAAATCTATTATCAATTCCAATGCATTCTATGAGTAATAATGGATTATACTACCTGTATTTTCTTTTCTTTTTAGTACTGGGGATGGAATCCATGGGTGGTCTACCTCCAAGCTATACCCCCAGTCCTTCTTATTTTTCATTCTGAAACATGGACTCGCTAAGTTGCTGAGGCTCTCACCAAGTTGCTGAGGCTGGCCTCTAACCTGTGATCCTCCTGTCACAACCTCCCAAGTACTGGGATTACAGACATGCAGCACCACACCTAGCTTACCATATTTTTGATGGTCAAATGGTACTGCATTGCATAGTGGGGGCCCATTCAGTATGAGCCTGTATATATTTTTTACTTACTCCCACTATTTTTAAGCACTTCCTTATTACAACAAAAATATAAGCTTATTTTGAATCTTTGCTGCCCCAGGCTTTTTTTTTCAGGGAGTCCTCGTCCTCATTCCTTTTAATGGAGAATGGGATTTAGAAGCTAGACCCCTCCCCTTCATTGAATCCAGGCTCTCCTGCTAGGCAAATGCTTTACTACTAAGCTACATTCCCACCCCTTAGAAGCTAGATCTTTTCTACTTGTTTCTCAACTATATTCCTTTACATATAATTTTTTAATTCATCTGGAATTTATTCTGTAATGTGATGTGAGGTACAGGTCTGTATGTTAAAATGAATTTAATTGCAGTAGCAACAAAATATAAAATCAAAGACATTGGTGTTTATATTCTTTTTTGTTTTTGTTTTTGTGTGTGTGGTACTGGGGATTTAACCCAGAGGCATTCTACCTCTGAGATATACCCCCCCAGCCCTTTTTGTTTGTTTGTTTGTTTGTTTGTTTGTTTGTTTGTTTTGCGGTAGCGGGCATTGAACCCAGGGGCTTTCTACTTCCGCACTACACCCCCCGGCCCTATTTTTTATACTTTATTTTGAAACCGGGTCTCATGAAGTTGCGGAGGGCCTCAATAGAGAGAGAGAGAGAGAGAGAGAGAGAGAGAGAGAGAGAGAGAGCTGAGGCTGGCCGCGAACCCGGATCCTCCGGTCTTTGCCTCCCAAAGTACTGGGATTACAAACGTGCGCCACCACGCCCGGCTGTTTGTTTTGTTTGTTTTAAAACAGGATCTCACTAGGTTGTTGAGCATCTCTCCCTAAGTTGCTGAGGCTGTCTTGAACCTGTGATCCTCCTGTCTCAGCCTCCCAAGTACTGGGATTACAGGCATGCGCCACCACGCGTGGCCTTGTGTTTATATTCTTTTCTTTTAGGAACACTGATTTAGGGAGACAATTTTATTTAATTTTAAATAATATATTTAAGTTGTCACATGACGTGTTTAATTTTATATCTCATGTCAGTTATGTTTTCTCTAACCTGTAGATGCATTTTCTAAAATCTTAAAACTTTGCGAAGAAAAACTTGAAACAGGTGAAGTAAAGAAGGGACGAAAAGGCAGCACTATATCATCTGTAAAAGGAATTACGAATTTAGGAAATACTTGCTTTTTTAATGCAGTCATTCAGGTAAGAGTCATCAGAAAGATTTGTAAAATGTCAACAGTTATTTTAATTAATTTATATGGGCATTTGGCAAACCTGTAGATTGTTAAATGACACTTAAATGTTCCTCTGGAATTTTTGTTTTAGGCCTTCTTTGTCCATGTCATACATCTACATATACCTTCTTCTCACAGTGTTTCTGAAAGGTCTTCTGTGTATTTATCATGGCTTTATCATAATGGTGATTTTTACTAAATATAAGGTGTATTTAATTCAATGTAAACATTTTTAAGTTGCCACTTTGCTATGCTAGATGAAATTTGAAGCGTTGAGAGCGTATGCATTTCCTGAGATCACAAGACTTCACTTTTACTTCCTTCTAGAACTTGGCACAGACTTACATTCTTTTTGAACTGATGAATGAGATAAAAGATGATGGTACAAAATTCAAGATTTCTCCTTCTTTAGATTCTCAGCTGGTGAGTAAGAAGTTCTATATAATAGCTATTTTCAGATGAACCAAAATATGTCTTTTCTACTCCTTAGAACTATCAATTGGGATGGTAAAGAGAAGACTTTAGAAAAGAATTTAAAAGCATTTTGTGAAAATACTGAATCAGATTTAAAGTTTCTAAAATAATAACTTTAAGATATGTGTGATTCAAGCCAGGTGTGGTGGTACACGCCTGTAATCCAGTACTTGGGAGGCTGAGACCGGAGGATCACAGGTTCGTGGCTAGCCTCAGCTACTTAGTAAGGCCCTTCGCAACTTAGTGAGACCCTGTTTCAAAATAAAGAATAAAAAATAGGGCTGAGGGTGTAACTCGGAGGTAGAATGCCCCTGGGTTCAATCCCTAGTACCGCAAAAAAATAAAAAAATAAAAATAAAATAAAATAGGACTGGGGATATAGCTCAGGTAGAATACCCCTGCCTCGGTTCAATCCCCAGTAACACATTCACACATGCATACTGCATGCACACACACAAAGATATGGTTCAAACATATCATGGATCAAATAATGCAAAAATAGTGAAGCAGCTTTTAAACATACTGAAAAAAAGAAAATGTGTTTGACTTTTATTGAGCAAAATGTCTAGGACTACTGTTTTGTGGTTACTGGTGGCATTTATTTCAATTAAGCATTTCATTCTTGAACAGTAGACTTAGTAGCTAGCATTTGAAGGTTTTTTTGAAGCTTAGTCTGATGATGGATTTTTAAACTTGTGAGAAAGAAAAGAGAAGAGAAAGAGCAATCTTTGACATTCAGAACCTGGTCTAATACCCATAGTCAGGCCTCATTATTCAAATAACTTCACAGGCCAGGCGTGGTGGTACATGCTTGTAATCCCAGTACTTGGGAGGCTGAGATAGGAGGATCACAGGTTCGTGGCCAGCCTCAGCAATTTA
>PVJS01036144.1:0-20615 GCA_004027185.1 Glis glis
AAAAAAAAAAAAAAAAAAAAGGCCATGGAGGGTGGTGCACCCATTAGTGAGACCTTGTTTGACCCAGTAATTATTATCTTCTTTGACCCAGTAATTATTCAAGAGTGTGATAATTTTCACTTATTTGTGAATTTTCCAATTTTCCTTGTATTATTGATTTCTAGCCTCATACCACTGTGATTAGGAAAGATACTCAGTATTTCAATCTTAATTTGTTAAAACTGTTTTTTGACCTAACATGTGATCTATCCTGGATGAGGTTCCTTGTGCTCTTGGTAAGAATGTATATTCTGTTGCTATTGGATAGAAAATTCTATATATCTCTCTATTTATGTCTTCTTTAATTTCTCAACAAAATTCTGTTATATGTACATCCTTATTATATTTATCTTATGCATTTTATATTTTGATGCTATTACAACTGATAGTTATCTATTATTATGCTTAATAACCCTGATAAAATTTTGAACATTAAACATACATTGTATTCATAATAGTAGGTGATATATATGTTATCTCTATGCTAGAAAAATGTTTATCACATTTTATCAGAAATGCCCCCACTGCATGCTTCAGAGCAGTAGTTCTGTGACATGTTAATAGATCATAAGTGAAAAGAGCAGATCAAATTAGTTTGGCAAATGGTAGACTAAATAGGTTTCTTTACTGCAAGACTTACAGTGGCTTTAGTATCTTAGAATAATTTATAAATCCGTAAAAAAAAGGTTATGTTACACATGAATTTCCACACATTTATTTGACCATGGACTCATTTTTTCTTAGATCATCCCTCAAGATCAGAGTTCTATGGAACACATTCCAGAAAATTCAACATAAAGTGGACAGTGTATGTCTGATCCTCTGTAAGTTTGTCAATGGCAGCCATTATACTGAATTCATTTATATATATATATATAAAGCAGGGTCTCCCTATGTAAGCAGGGTCTCCCTATGTAAGCAGGGTCTCCCTATGTAAGCAAGGTCTCCCTATGTAAGCAGGGTCTCCCTATGTAAGCAGGGTCTCCCTATGTAAGCAGGGTCTCCCTATGTTGCTTAGGCTGGACTCAGATGGTCTTTCCACTTCACCGTTGCAAGTGCTGGGACTGCAGGCATGTGCCACTGTGCCCAGCTTTGAACTCATAATTTTAACAACTAGCACCTGCCTGGTACTCTTTCACTTTCTATTTGTTTTTTCTTTTGTGGTATTGGGGATTGAACTCAGGGGCATTCTACCACCTCCGAGCTACACCCCCAGCCCTATTTTAGTTTTATTTTGAAACAGGGTCTCACTATGTTGATGAGAGTCTCACTACTTGCTGAGGCTGTTCTCGAACTGACGATCCTTCTGTCACAGCCTCCCAGGTACTGGGATTACAGGTGTGCGTCACCATGCCTGGCTGTTCATCTCTCTTTCAAATGACAGTTACAACCTCTGCCCTTTGGTTTTAACCCTTTGTTTAATTGGGTTGTTTGAGGAAGGTTTTCCCAACACCACTGTTGAATAAGTATTCCTTTTATGTGTCCCCAAAGTATCTTGTTCTTACTCTATCATAGCATTTGTCACAGTTTCTCAGAGTTTCCTATTGCAATGAATTTAATGTTTGTGTTCCCCCCAAATTATGTTGGAATCCTAACCCCCAATGTGATGTCATTTGGAGATGGGGCCTTTAGGAAGAAAATTAGGTCATAAGGGTGTGGCCCTCATGAGTGGGATTAGTACCCAGTAAAAGGGACCCCAGAAAGCTCTCTTGCCCCTGCTGCCATGTGAAGACACAGCATGAAGATGGCCATCTACGAACCAGGAATCAGGTCCTCACCAGAAAATGCATCTGCCAGGGCCCTGATCTTTCACTTGGCAGCTTTTAGAACTATGAGAAACAAATGTTGTTTACCACCCAGTTTATGATAATTTTTGTTACAGCAGCCTGAAGAAACTATGACAACTATTCGTTTCAGTATTCCTCAGTGGATTGAGCTCTGTGAGGATGAGTTATGTTGTGTTCATCTCTGTGTTCCCAGAACTGAGCTTCATATAGTGTCTGATATATAGTAGGTGCTTAATGAATATTTGTTGGATAAATCATTGTGTGTGTGTGTGTAGTACACACACTATCTAGTACATGCTAAGCAAGCGCTCCATCCCCATTCCTTTCATCTTGAGACAGGATATCCCTAAGTGGCCTTGAACTTTCTTTTTCTGTGTGTGTGTGTGTGTGTGTGTGTGTGTGTGTGTGTGTTCCTGGGGATTGAACCTAGGGGTGTTCTGCCTCCGAGCTACACCCCAGCTCTTTTTAATTTTTTTTGTTTTTCAAAGTTTTTTTTGTGTGTGGTACTAGGGATTGAACCCAGGGGCGGTCTACCTCTGAGTTACACCCCTTATTTTATTTTAATTTTGAAACAGGGTCTCGCTAGGTTGATGAGAGTCTTACTTCTTGCTCAGGCTGTCCTCAAGCCTGTGATCCTCCTGTCTCCAGCCTCCCAAGTACTGGGATTTACAAGCATGTGCCACTACACCTGGCTAATTTTTTTGTTTTAAAACAGGGTCTTGCTAGGTTGCTGAAAGTCTCCCTATGTTGCAGCAGCTGGTCTGGAACCTTCCTTCAATCCTCCTGTCTCAGCCTCCCAAATACTGGGATTACATGTGTGCAGCACCATGCCCCGGCTTGTCCTTGAGTTTTCAATCCTCTAACCTCAGCCTCCTGAGTCACTGGAATTACAGGAGTAGGTCACTGTAACTGGCCGAATACTTGGTTTGGTTATCGTAACAGGGACAGCCAAGTGGCCAAGATATGCTGAGTGTTTCGGGTAAACCAAAGGTTTCACTCTGATTTCAGTTTTAGCTTTGCCAAATCCAATACCGCTCTGGCCCCATAAACTAGTTGAGCAGAAAAGAATTTCCAAAAACAGAGAATCATCACATGTCAAACATCCTTGTGTTTAATTCCAAGGGACATCTGGATGTAAGAGGATTGTTACTGGAAAAGTCCTTCATTCAACAAACATGTATTTAAGTACTTTCTATGTGTCGGGCACTTTAAGGAGCTTGCAAGATTTGGAAAATGCTTCTTCAGTGAGTTTATGGGGTTTCAATTGTGTGTATGTATGTGTGTGTGTGTGTGTGTGTATGTGTGTGTACTGGGAATTGAACCCTAAGGCATTCTATTTCTGAGCTACATCCCCAGAGACCTTTTTATTTTGAAACAGGGTTTTGCTAAGTTGCTGACAGCCTCACTAAGTTGCAAAGGCTGGCCTTTGATCCTCTGTCTCAGCCCTCCAAGTGCTGGGATTACAGGAGTGTGCCACCACACTCAGCTCGAATTTTAGATATCAGCAACAAAGATGTGGACCTTTAATGACAGATGTGACAGCCCCAAGGGCAATTTAAATTTATCCTACAATCATCGTGGGTCAGTGTTTTATACTGTTGTGGGTTATCCTATAGTGGGTTTCCTTTTCTTTTCTAACACTAACTTTAGCACCTGGGTTGTTTAAGAAGTCAGAAACTGACTTTCTAAAATATTCTCTGAAAAGAAGCAGTGCTGGGTATTAGGTTCACAAAATAACCCTGAATTATTTTCTAAGTAACTACTGAGAGGTTGTGTTTTTATTTCTAGTGGTCTAGATCAGTGCTGGGCAAAAGAATATTCTGTATTGATAGAAGGTTCATTCTGGGCTGTTCATACAAGGGCCACTAGACACATGTGACTAAGAAGCACTTGAAATGCAGCCAGCATGACTGAGGAGCTAAATTTCAAATTTTATTTAAGTTTAGGCCGGGCATGGTAGCTCATGCTTGTAATCCCAGTACTTTGGGAGGTGGAGACCGGAGGATCTGGGTTCGCGGCCAGCCTCAGCGCTCTCTCTCTCTCTCTCTCTCTCTCTCTCTCTTTCTCTCTCTCTACCTAGTGAGGCCCTCAGCAACTTTGTGAGACCCGGTTTCAAAATAAAGTATAAAAAAAAAGGGCCGGGGTGTAGCGCGGAGGTAGAACGCCCCTGGGTTCAATCCCCGGTACCACAATAAATAAATACATAAAAAATAAATAAATTTAGTGAATTGTTATTTAAATTTTAAATAGCCATGTGTGATGGGTGCCTCCCAATCGGGCAGCACCGCTGAGGGTGTTAGTCATTGCCTCTCCCGGCGTGCCCAGTCCCACCAACACAATTTAATGCTGAATAAGTGTTTTGTGCAGAGAATGCTGAGCTTTTGTGTTGCTTGTTTTGCTGAAATTTCTCCGAGTGTGGTGGGGTGATAAGGACTCTTGTGTAGCTAATTCATTTGGATTCCACATGTATTTATTGGCCACTTACTAAAACTCTGTGTTAGTGTGAGGGATACATTTGTGAAAATGGCCTTTGTTTTGAAGAAACCCACGGCCAAGCTGGAGAGAAACAAATGAGCAGATAATGTCAGTGCAGTGTGGAGGAACCCAGGGCCGAGTTTGAAATCTCAGTATGAGTAAGACAGGAGAAAAGGGGTGAGGGGGAGACAAATGTGCAGGTGAGGCAAAGGAAACAGAACAGGCAAAGCCACACTTAAGGACCACACACTGCCTGCACGGAAAAGTGCAAGGCAGGTCGCCATTGGCCAGATCAAAAGGGCTGATTCAAGCTGGGCGGCACGCACCTGTCATCTCAACTACTCAGCAGGCTGAGGCAGGAGGATCGCAAGTTTAAGATCATCATGGGAGATTCTGTCTCAAAATAAAATTTAAAAGGCAGGAGATGGTGGTGCATGCCTCTAATCACAGTACTTGGCCCTCAGAAACTTAGTGAGACCCTATTTCAAAATAAAAGACAAATAAAGAGCTGGGGGTGTAGCTCAAAGGTAGAAGCCACCCCCAAAAAAAGACTGTTAAAAGATGACATAAAAGTGTAAAAAGGCAAGTCACAGAGCAGAAGTAAGGTTTTTGTAACATATATATCTGGCAAGATTTATATCCAGAATGTATAAAGATTTCCTATAAATCATTGAGTTAAAGAATGCAAAAAAAAGAAAAGAAAGAATGGAATAGGTACTCAAAAAAAGTGTATATGTCCCCCCAAAATGTGTTTCACATTACTAGTCATCAAAGAAATTTAAATTAAAAATCACAGAGTTACTACTATATTTATTTACTTTGGTACTGGAGGTTGAACCCAGAGACATTCTACCTCCAAGCTATATTGCAACATTTTTTATTTTGAAACAAGGCCTGACTAGGTTGCTGAGGGTCTCCCTAAATTGCTGAGGCTGGCCTTGAACCTGCAATTCTCCTGTCTTAGCCTCTCAAGTGCTGGGATTATAGGTGTGTGCCACCATGCCCATCTGAGTTACTACGTTATATCAAACAGAATTGCTTAAAAATATTTTTAAACCTCTTTCTTTCTTCTTTCTTTCTTTCTTTCTTTCTTTCTTTCTTTCTTTCTTTCCTTTTTTGCGGTACTAGGGATTTAACCCAGGGGCATTCTACCTCTGAGCTACACCCCCAACCCTATTTTTTATTCTTTATTTTGAAACAGAGTCTCACTAAGTTGTGGAGGGTCTCACTAAGTAGCTGAGGCTAGCCGTGAACCCACGATCCTCCTATCTCAGCCTCCCAAGTACTGGGATTACAAGCGTGTGCCACCATGCTTGACTTAGACCATTTTCCAAGGATTGTGGGGATATGGAGTTCCTAGAGTTCTCTTCCACACTGGTCAAGGCATAGATTGAGGCAACCCCTTGGGGAACTATTTGGAGATACCTACTACATCTGAACAAACATCCTATTACTCATCAATTCCACTCCAGGTATAGACTAAGAAAGTTAAAATATATTCACTAAAACACATATACAAGAATGTTTACAGTGGCTCTATTTATGACACTTCCAAACTAGGTACCACCCAAATATCCAAGGGCAGGAAAATGAATGACTTGTGATATATTTATAGAATAAAACACTGCCGAGCACATCAGGATGGAAGAAAGAATGGAAGGCAGACTGTTTTAGCCTCAGAAATACAAGGGTGAGGTGGGAGAGTCAAGAGAAGAGCATTCCCATGGCACATGCTTTAATATCAAGAACAAAGGCTCAGTACGTATCCAAAAAACAGTACATTATTCCAGCTTTCCTAGAATAACAGGGCCTGACAGATAACAATGAGAAAAAAGCCTGGTCTTCTACCTCAGCCCTTTTTAAAAATATTTTTTTAATTTATTTATTTAAATTAATTAATTAATTTATTTATTTTCAGTACCAGGGACTGAACCCAGGGGCATTCTACCTCCGAGCTACACCCCCAACCCTATTTTTTTTTATTATCTATTTTGAAACAGGTCTCACGAAGTTGTGGAGGGCCTCACTAAGTAGCTGAGGCTGGCTGCGAACCCAGATCCTCTGGTCTCAGCCTCCCAAGTACTGGGATTACAAGCGTGCGCCATCATGCCCAGCCCTCTTAAAGTTTTGACTACACAGTCTTGTATAGACTGTAATCAATAAGAGCTTTGTATTTATTGAATTGAATTGCTAGTAGTATGGTATAGATGATAAATTATTAGATGAGAAGTATCAATGTAGAGTAGCACAGCTAAGAGGATCATTAGGTAGGAGTTAAGAATAAGCTGAGCTGTGAAGAAGCAAAGGCATTTCAGATAAGAAAAATGGCTCAATAATGAACAAAGGGGAAAGATGCATTGGTTCTTTTTTTTTTTTTTCCTAAAGTGCTGTTTAGCCAGGCGTGGTGTCGCACACTTGTAATCCCAGTACTTGGGAGGCTGAGACCAGAGGATCGCAGGTTTGAGGACAGCCTCAGCAAGTAGTGAGACTCTCATCAACCTAGTGAGACCCTGTTTCAAAATAAAGAATAAAAAATAGGACTGGGGGTGTAGCTCGGAGGTAGAATGCCCCTGGGTTCAATCCCCGGTACCACACACACATACACACACACACACACACACACACACACACACACACACACACAATTTAGAAGTATTCTGCATTCAAGATGATTCCCAAGTGTCTTGTTTTTAAAGAGCAAGTTCCTATTGCTCTTTAAAAAACTAAATGTGGAAACGGCAGATTATTAACAATGGGTGTAGTTTATGAAAGGCAAAAAGCAAAGCAAACCAAACACACAAAAAACCAAGGCAGAACTCCATTCAGTAGATTTATACTGGAAGAAAAGGCCTTGGCTAAATATCACAAGATTAACAGATAAAGTTTATGTTTTAAGCATCATTTTCTTGGGACATCACCATTGTAAATAACTCTCTTTGATTAACTGACCCACAACCCAGTTCAACTAATTGTAGTTTTTTTGTGTGTGTGGTACTGGGAATGGAACCCAGGGGTGTTCTACCACTGAGCTATACCAGTTTTATTTTGTTGGTTTTGAAACAGGGTCTCACTAAGTTGCAGAGGGCCTTACTAAGTTGCTGAGGCTGTCTGCGAACCTGCGATCCTCCTGTCTGGATTACAAGTGTATGTGCCACCACGCCCGTCAACTAATTGTAGTTGAAAGCTGCTGTTCACTTACATTAACAGCAAAATAGACTAGAGTTCCTTGCTCAGCAAGCTATTTGCACATAAAAGCCCAGTAAACCTTAGCTAGTATTTGTGTGTGTGTGTGTGTGTGTGTGTGTGTGTGTGTGTGTGTGTGTGTGTGGTACTGGGAGTGGAACCCAGGGGCCTTCTACGTCCAGGCTATACCCCCAGACCTATTTTATTTTTTATTTGGAAATAGGGTCTCCCTGAGTTGCTGAGAGCCTTACTAAGTTGCTGAGGCTGGCTTTGAACCTATGATCCTCCTGTATCTTCCTCCCACATACAGGGATTACAAGCGTGGGCCACCACACCAGGCTTAGCTAGTATTATTATTAGCTGCAAATGATGTAAATTAGAACTAGTAACTGCTGGGACTCAACTTTGGCAAATAAGGGTGAAATGGCAATTATTAAACCTCCCAAATTAATTCAACCAGAAGCAGATCTCAAGATTCCTGCCAAAATATGATGTTGATGGGTATTGACTTTTCCCTCAGTGAGCATCGCAGCCTAGAAAAGCTCTGAACAGAGAAAGGGTTTTTGTATGTTTGTTTTTTAAAGAAATCTCATAAAATCTAGTGTGGACTGGTGTACATCAGACCTGGGAAGGGTGGAGGTGTGTGTGTGTGTGTGTGTGTTGGGACCTCCTGAAATAAGTGACTTCAGTTAGAAGTGCCACCCAGGCATGTTTTTGTGAGTATACTGCTAAGTTATAAGGACAGTGTATCTCATTATGGCCTCTCCCTACAGTTCATTTTTAATTATTGATGACACTCTTTCCTTCCCTCTCTGCCTAAACAAACAAAACAACTAAACATTAAAGAGACTAGAGAGTTAGTGACTGAATAAAAGAAATAATAAACGATTTAAAGAAATAGATTATTAAGTGTGCTTTTCTCATGAGGGGCTTTTTGAGCTTTGTCCTGCACGTGGGTGGGTGTGTCTTTGGGTCATTGGTGCCAGCTCATTTCTCTCCCTCATCTTTTTATCTTTTGTGTGTGTGGTGCTTCAGATTAAACCCAGGGACATTCTACTTCTGAGCTATATCCCTGGCCCTATTTTATTTTTTATTTTGAAATGGTTTTGCTACATTGCTGACCTCGAACCTGCACTCCTCCTGTTTCAGTCTCCCAAACACTGGGCTTAGAAGCATGTGCCCTCATGCCTGGCTCTTTCCCTCATCTTACCAATTGTTCTCTGTATATTTTCTTGTCAATTCAGCTGAAGTTTACCCTTAAATTCGTGATAAGATTATCAATTTATGACTTCTGTGGGGAATGTATGGGATAGTCTAGCATTTGAGTATGTGCCTGACATTAAGAAAAGTGGTAAGAATTTGTATACACATCAAATTAATGGTGCCTTAAGATCCTGTGTTACTTTTTTTTTTTTCGGTACCGGGGATTGAACACAGGGGTGTTCTACCTCCGCGCTACGCCCCCGGCCCTATTTTTTTATACTTTATTTTGAAACCAGGTCTCACGAAGTTGCGGAGGGCCTCACTAAGTAGAGAGAGAGAGAGAGAGAGAGAGAGAGAGAGAGAGAGGGAGAGAGACAGGGAGAGAGAGACCGAGAGAGTTGAGGCTGGCCGCGAACCCGGATCCTCCAGTCTCCGCCTCCCAAAGTACCGGGATTACAAGCGTGCGCCACCATGCCCGGCCTGTGTTACTTTTTAAGGTAGAGAGCTGATCTAGCAAATATTTATTAAAACATTAGATCTTCTAGATCACAAACTTAGATTGAATTTGAAAGACATTTACACAAAAATTTCAAGATAAATATACACAAAATCATAAACCAGGCTCTGTCCGTAATCCTGCATCCTCTCACACTTTGGTGCATACACATGTTAACCTATAAGATTCTCTGGCAGTACTCAAAGGGAAGAAGCTCTGCACTCGACTAGGCCAGGCTCCATGGCTCCTGACTATTCTGTTCACTTTCCTCTCTAACCACTTTACTACACCTGATTCTGCACTATGTCCCCAATCTAAGTGCGTGCCTTTGAGAGTCACTTCCCTCGCCTGACTGTAAGCTTTTTGGAGTCATGACAATATCTTACATTTGGCTTATATCATCCTTCATGTGGGGCACAAAAACCAACAAGAGTCTGATGGGTGTTGAGGGGAGGACATATCAGATGATCAGATGTGACTGTCGTGTCCTGAACCCCAACAACACTAAAGTCCTTCTTGGCTTGGGTCACCAGTTATGGCACCTTCCTGACTGGGCAATTGTAGAAGTCTCTCTCTTCCCTAGAAGTTGTAGTTATGTGTGAAATACCAGTGTCCTTAATATAAAGTGAAAGTAATTTTATATTTCCACCTCTGCCTGAGTTAAGGCTAACCTCCTATATTTTTTTCTCGAAATTCAATCCAACAAATGTTGTTATGACCTAAGCTAACTGCCAAGGTGCCAAAAAACTCAGGCAATCTGAATCTAGATTAGGTCTTTCTAGCAATTAGCTTTAGGCCTCCTTGATTGGCTACCTCAAGGATGTTGACCCATGTATATGGGCATGGCTCATGTACTTAGCATTACTGAGGATATAAATGGACTTTGCACAGTGGGCTCCTGCCCTCAAGTCATATAAAGCCTTGCAAAAAACAAGGTTCCTCAAATAACCGGAAGACAAACCAATATACAAGCACATGATAACATGATATAGTTGTCTAGGCGAATGGGAGAGTGGATAGAATAGGGAAATAGTAAAAGCTTGCCAGGCAACATTAACAACCCATTCAAGGTTAATTATCATGTATTCAAAGTGAGGCTAGTGAGTATGGTGACCTTTTTGTCTAGTCATGCTCAGCTCTGTGAATGCAGATGCACCATAGGCAGAGTTGGGACTATACCTGGACTGGGATTTTGCTAGGAAAGTATCATAAGGAAGAACTGAAGATATACTCAAGGGGGTGATTATAATGATTGAGCCTGGGGGTCCCTAGTACCATGTATGGAGGGAAGACAGGGGAACTGTGGGCACAGTGAAAAGTGCCAGTGAGTTGTAGATCCTGGCAGGGATAGAAGATGGAGTGAAGACATAAGAGGACCTGTGTGAGTGCCTATAGATGTGCGTTCTCTTGAAAATCACAAAAGGAGCAATTCATATGAGACAGAATAGTTGAATAGTTGGGAGATTTCTTATGTCATATCACATATTCATATATATATATATATATATATACACACACACACACACACATACACACACACACACACACACACACACACACACATATATATATGTAGTGGTACTAAGGAATGAACCTGGGGCATTCTACCTCTGAGCTATGCCCCCAGCCCTATTTTTTTTTATTTTGAAACAAGGTCTCACTAAGTGCTGAGGCTGGCCTTGAACCTGCAATCCTCCCATCTCAGCCTCCAAAGTACTGGGATTACAGGCATGAGTCACCATGCCCGGTGAAAGATTTCTTTG
This sequence comes from Glis glis, assembly GCA_004027185.1. Taxonomy (NCBI): domain Eukaryota; kingdom Metazoa; phylum Chordata; class Mammalia; order Rodentia; family Gliridae; genus Glis; species Glis glis. Next base: position 10,947 of record PVJS01036144.1, read on the forward strand.
AAGGAGGCAAGAAATAGGCTGAGAATAAAGGACAGAGAAGAACTAAAGTTGATTAGACAAAGAAGAAGAGATAGAATATTTGAAATTGGAGCATATCTGAGTAAGGGCATGAACCCCTCACTAGGATAATGGACTCAGGAAATAGTAGGAAACAGCCTTACTAGGATATAAAGGTTGTTAGTGATATGGCATACATTTTGATGTGTTGCTAAATTATGAGTCAGGTACAGGGAATTCAAGGACTATTTCATCTCCCAAATATTCCAAAAGACGTTTTGATATTTATTCCTTTGTTTACTGATGTGAGTAGGTCTCTGTAATTTAAATTGACAATATTGCCCCTTTTAAAAACCTTGTCACATTTTATCAGAAAATTTCCCTGTTTTTAACACCTTTTACTGGCTCCGTCTGGTGAATTTATGTGTTTGCCTTATAGTGTTCTGTGTTGAATAATTTAGTGCTGCTACAGTTAACTGGGATGGAGATTCAATGTACATTTCAAAGCTCCTAACAACATATCCAAAAAGTGCAGCTGAGTAGATTTACCTAGTATCGGTCATTTGGGTGAGCATTGATAGGGCCTTGAACAAACAGAGCATGGTGGTGCATGCCTGTAATCCCAGTACTTGGGAGACCGAGATAGGAGGATCGCAGGTTCAAGCCTCAGCAACTTAGTGAGGCTCTCAGCAACTTAGTGAAACCCTGTTTCCAAATAAAAAGTAAAATAGGGCTGGAGGTGTAGCTCAGAGGCAAAATGCCACTGAGTTCAATCCCCAGTACCACACATACATACACAAATAATCTAGCTGGGAGCTGGGCGTGCTAGCACACACCTGGAATCACAATACTTGGGAGGCTGAGACAGGGTATCACAGGTTCGAGGCCAGTCTCAGCAACGTAGTGAGAGCCCTCAGCAACTTAGTGGAACCCTATTTCAAAAAACAAAATAAAATAGGGCTGGGGATGTAACTCACAGGTAGAATGCCCCTGGCTCAATCCCCAGTACCAAAAAAAAGGAAAAAAAGAAAAAAAAGCTAGCCGGGCATTGTACATGCCTATAATCACAGTATTTGGAAGGCTAAGACAGGAGGATCACAGGTTTGAGGCCAGCCTCAGCAATTTAGCGAGACCCTGTTTCAAAACAAAAAATAAAAAGGGCTGGAGATGTAGTTCAGTGGTAGAATGCCCCTGAGTTCAATTCCCCAGTACTACTACTGCTACTACTACCACCACCACTAATACTATTACTACTAGTACTGATACTATTGATAATAGTAATTTAAAGTATTTGTTATCATTTTTATGATAATTAAAATGAATTGTCAATCATCTTATACAACCGAGTACTGAGGTTTCTCTTTGTTTGTCAGAGCTTTAGTGGTATGTGGTCAGCGCTCCACCGCATCCCAACTCACTCCTGTGATATTTCCATATGTGTGTGATGAACGTGAGTAAGGCAGAGTGTGGTTCAGCTGTCTGTCAGCTCCAGCAAATAAGGAAACAAGAGTGAGTAAACCTTCCAACATGTTTTCAATATGATGAAGTCACATTTATTTGTCCTCAAAACAGGAAACACTGTTGCCATCTTCACAGTGTGATTTTTCAAAAACTAAAACTTCATCCATATGTGCTAATATTCCAAATGACAAAAGTCATTTATTTTAACGACCCAGACAGGGGACCAGAAATCAAAGAGACAAAGGAGAGAAGAAATCTGTCATTGTACAGGAAGAGAAGAAAGGAAACTACTCCTAAAATGCCCAGTTTGGGGGTTGAAGAGACAATGTGAGAGGTGCAGCTGTGAGCCAAGCTGCCTCTTGTCACCTCCTCTTGTCACAGGCAGCGCCAGCAGATCCTGCTGACTCAGCTTCTCGTGGTCGTGGTTCCCCTTGCTCACCCCAGGCCAGAGGCTGCAGTGCATGCCTGGAAGAGTGACCTCCATCCATCCCAGCGCCAGACAGATGACTACAATAAACATCAAAAACCAAATCACTCTTTGGACTGAAACACTCATTTTGGTCATTTGAGGCTTCTGGCTTCCTTTTGGAACACTTTCTTGAGAAGCACAGCTGTGGCCTTCAAAGCCTCTTTCTTGGGTAAGTTTGTTTTTTAAAAAGTGATATATGCCATATGTTCAAGTGTTTAATAACAGCGCTTTTTATTGGCTACAAGCTAGAAGATGAGTACAAGGCGATGTAGGGAAATAAGATAAAGGACACACTGCATCTCTGCAGGAACTGAAGTTGCTTTGAAACATGTGCTAATAATTCCTTGCCTGATCTTTGGGAGGAGTAGTTTGAAAGGTTTCGTATTGTTGTCATCATTTTTCAGATGTGGAAATGAAACAGATGAGTTAAGTAAGCCTAGTATGGAATTTAAAAATGTATCAGCCTCCACAGATATCTGTGTGTGTGTGTGTGTGTGTGTGTGTGTGTGTGTGTGTGTATTGGTACTGGGAATAGAAACCAGACAACCCGGGGGCCTTCTACCTCTGAGCTACACCTCTACCCTTTAAATTTTTTTTTAAAATTTTTGAAACAGGATCTCTGTAAGTTGTTGAGGACCTCACTCAGTCGCTGAATCTGACCTCAAACCTGGGATCTTCCTGTCTCAGCCTCACAAGTACTGGGATTACAGGCATGTACCACTGCACCTGTCTATCTACAGATATTTTTTAAACCATTTATTGGCCCTTGAGTTTTACTATGAAGTACTCACTTAAAGCCCAAAGTTATTGTTTTGGCTTCATCCCACTGTACTGGGCTAAGAATTATAGTACTTCTTTTTTTTTCTTTTGTGGTACTGGAGATTGAACCCAGGGGCATTCTACCTCCAAACTACACCCCTGTCTGATTTTATTTATTATTTTGACAAAGGGTCTTGCTAAATTCCTGAGGGTCTCACTAAGCTGCTGAATCTGTGATCCTCCTGTCTCAGCCTCTAAGTACTATAGTATGTACACCTCCCTCAGCAAACAGAGGAATATGAAAGACACATAAGGTCCACTGTATCAGTTAAAATTCTTTTGGTTGCAAGTATCAGAACCCTATCTCAAACTGGCTTAAGCAAAAGGAAAAAATATTGGTTCATATAACTGCTAAGCCAAATAGTATATCTAGATTCAGGCATGGCTGTGTGTGTGTGTGTGTGTGTGTGTGTGTGTGTGTTACTGGATATTGAACCCAGGGGCATTATACCTCTGAGCTACACCCCTCACCCTTTTTATTTTTTCTTTTGAAACAGGGTCTTGCTAGTTTGCTGAGAGTCTCACTACACTGCAGAGGCTGTTCTGCCTCAGCCTTGTCTCATGCGCCACCATGCTTAGCTCAATGGAGATGCTTAAAGAATGATATGGAGAAATTTCCCCTCCAAGTTACAGACTTGTTTTCCTTTATATTGGCTTCATTTTTCAGATATGATAGCAAGATGGCTGTCACCAAATCCTGGCCTGGAAAAAAATCTGTAGAAAGAGATTCTATCGCTATATTGTCATTTTAGCAATTTCAGGCAAGGCTTTACTTGGCCTGACTTAGGTCACATGCCTATTCTTAAACCAACCACAGTGGCCAAGGAGATCAAGAATTAACATGCTTTCCCTGGAGCTGAGGGTAGATGTGTCCTCACTCCATTCATTCAGAAGAACAGGTTGAGAAGATGCATAGTTCCCCAAAGGAAGATGGTTACTGATACCAAAATGAATGGGTTCTTGAAGCAAGCACCGTTGGCTTCCTTTCTAAAATCTACTTCCACCTTCTGTCCTGCTAGCAGAACCTTGACTGTGTTCAGATGTCTGTTCTCCTCCATTATGGAATGGACTTCCAGTAAGGTATATGGGAAGAGAATGGCAGCCAGGCACCAAGTGTAGAAGCTTAAGTTAGATGGCAGAAGGCATTGTGCTCACAGAATAATACTGGTAGCACTCACAGTCCATATGCAGTGAGGGGACAGCCAAGAAAGGAGGGGAGAAGGACTACATAGAGGAGAATTAATCACTGGAGTAATGTATTACAGATGACAGGAGCCAGGTTTTTCACTGTTGGAGAAGAAAGTTATAGATATGAAAAAGGTAAAAACTACTAAACTCAGCCAGGCGTGGTGGCGCACGCTTGTAATCCCAGTACTTTGGGAGGCAGAGACCGGAGGATCCGGGTTCTGGGCCAGCCTCAGCATTCTCTCTGTCTCTCTGTCTCTCTCTCTCTCTCTCTCTCTCCCCCCTCTCTCTTTCTCTCTCGCTCTCTCTCTCTACTTAGTGAGGCCCTCTGCAACTTCATGAGACCCGGTTTCAAAATAAAGTATAAAAAATAGGGCCAGGGGTGTAGCGCGGAGGTAGAACGCCCCTGGGTTCAATCCCCGGTACCGCAAAAAAACCCCAAAAAACAAAAAAACTACTGAACTCTATGATGTTGAATTGGAATTGGAGATATTGTGAATTCATGGTTTTCCACTTAAATACATATAGAAATAAGCATAGGTGTAAGTGCACTCAGTCCTCCATATCCTTGGGTTCTACATCCATGGATTCAACTATCACAGATCAAAAATATTGAAAAAAACTGTACTAAAAATGTGTAGATTTTTTCCTTGTTACTATTTCCTAGACAATATAGTATAAAAACTATTCACATGACATTTATATTAGGTGTTATACAAAAGCGAAGGATGATTTAAAGTTTATGGGAAGAACCAGGCATTGTGGCACATACCTGTAATTCCAATTCTTGGGAGACTGAGACAGGAGAATCACAAGTTTGAGGCCAGCCTGAGCAACTTAGTGAGACCTTGTTTCCAAATAAAAAATTAAATAGGGCTGGGGGTGTAGTTCAGAGGTAGAACACTTCTGGGTTCCATCCCCAGTACCACCAAAATAAGTAAATAAAGTGTATGAGCAGATGTGTGTAGATCATATGCAAATACTATGCCATTTTATATAAGGGACTTGGGCATCTACAGATTTGGGTATCCTTGAGGGATCTTGGAACCAATTCCCCACGAGTGACAAGGATGACTGTACACGTATGTGTGTATGTACATGCATATATTACCTGGCTTGGTTCACAGAGAGGGCCTGGGAATTAATTACCCCACAGCAATGAGCACACCTAAGGCTCAAGTATTGTCTTACAAATGGCATTTTCCATTGAAAGCAACCAATATGCCTTGTCAATGGCTGATTCTGGTCTGGAAAAGGAAAAGTACAAAATGAGCCTGGAACATCTTGTGGTGCTAAAAGATAAGGGAATGTTCCTGGGTGAAGACATCTTGAAGGAAGTCAGAAACAACTTTTAGGGGATTTAAGTGGCCAATCTGGCAATTTGAGAGACAAAATAATCTTAATAATGAGTGATAATTCATTGAATAAAATAACAATTTGAACTCATACAAATATAAGCAGAGAAGAAAAGTTCTTTACAGTAGAATTATAACTAATAAATTTAGAAGGAATGGTGAAAATAGAAAATTGCCATTCAGCAAACACTGCGGTAATAGTTTTTTCAGACAAGAATCATTAGTGGATGTTTCAATTAGAGAATAAAAGTGTAATAAAGGTTTACCTACATAGTCTCAAAGTATCTCCCCACAAGGTAGTTATGTAGTAACTTCACAGTGGAAAAAAAATAACTGACAGAATCAAGGGATAAAAGTCAAAGTCATCACTAAATAGAACGAATCAGCATCTTGTGCTTCTGATCTGATGTGCCCAAAAGGATACAACATCACTACTGTTGTCCTTTGGTCCAAAATACATGACCTTGACCTAATCATGAGGGAAAAAGTCACACAAATGCAAATTAAGACACATGTTCAAAATAATTGATCAAGACTCTTCAGAAATGTCCAGGACAGGAATGTCAAAGACTATTCCAGAGTCATGGAAACGCTAGGCTGAATTTTAGATAAGAAGAAATTAAACTGGGCGTGGTGGCGCACACTTGTGATCCCAGTACCTGGGAGGCTAAGACCAGAGGATGGCAAATTCACGGCCAGCCTCAACTACTTAGTGAGGCCCTCCACAACTTAGTGAGACCCTGTTTCAAAAATAAAGAATAAAAAATAGGGCTGGTGGTGTAGCTCAGAGGTAGAATGCCCTTGGGTTCAATTCCAGGTTCTGCAAAAAAAAAAAAAAAAAAAAAAAAGGAATTGATTGGTAGGACAATTGGTGACATTTGAGTAAGATCTATTGATGATGTGGAGCATATTAAGTAATCTATTAAAAGTAACTTTACCTGTTTCTTTTTACTTTAAAAAAATCAGGGTTACTAGAAATTTTAAAGCCACATAGCACTGATCTAGATCTTTCTGGGACTCCAGGCTATTCATTCTGAACAGCCTTCTAGTTAGCCTACTGGCTGCAAAGTCTAGAATATACTCACTAGGGAGCTTTATAGTGATCTGAGCAAGATCAAAAAGCTGAATTCCTTAAAGGACTGAATCTTGCTTAGTGGCCCCTGAAAAATCTATCCTCTTTACAGTGGTGATCCTTGTTGTTCATCTAGAAGGAGAACAAAGTAGCCAGGGAGACTGACATAAATGACACCCCACAACTGTCACCAAGTTGCCAGGAGGACTCCTGCTCATTAGTCTGTCTGTCCCAACCAGTGCCACCACAGTGGAGTACAGAGTCTTGGACACTCTTAAGCTGTAGCATCCTCCAGCGCACGAGCTCCACAGAACAGGTGGGGAAGAGGGGGTGTTTCAGGCTGTTTTTCAGAAAAGGAAAGCACTGCTGTTATACCTCAAATGAAGTAATTTTGTATCTTTGGAGAACACACTCTCCATGATATGTCTAAAAGCCAAATTGTGATCTTCGGGAGAGGTAAAAGCTTTCTAGATTTTATCATTTTGACAGGTGAAGTACATCTGCTAAAATGAACACTTTTTAAGGATAGTTGTCTTACCATGAGGATTTAGAAACACATCTCTCTTATTAGAGTTCTAATGTCACCTTGCTGAAGAAATGTTCTTGTGACATTTCTGTTATGCTGAAGAATTCTAAGATGAAGAGGTAGTTTTGGAAGGGGGGAAAAAACCACTGGTCTGCTTAGCTGCCCAACTTTCAGAAAATTTCTTTGTGCTATGCATATATACTTTTTTTGAGCCCTGACCCCTTTTTATTTTGAAACAAGGGTCTTGCTAAATTGTTAAAGCTGGCCTCAAACCTGTGATCCTCCTGTCTCAGCTTCTCAAGTGCTGGGATTACAGACAGGCACCAACACATCCAGCTTCTATGTAACCATTTTTATTCAGGAACTAAAGGAGCAAGTAAAGAAGTATACTCCTTGAGTTGGTCATTATGTCATACTCTATAGATATTAATATAAATCAATTAAGGATATCATCTACAATATGATTGTAGGATTTGTGTACAATATGGTGCAAAGATAAAATATACTTTAAAAGGACCCCAGAGTTGTAACATTTGGTTATGTTGGTTTGTCAGGTCTGTGCTCAGCAATAGCAATGAGTCCACATGCCAGGGATTTAGGAGATAAACCAAGTTCAACTCTCCTTCCTTGAATTTCTCAATTGTTATAGGGAGGAAGGAATGTGCATGGGGAAATAACTGATCAACCCACCCAGCTGTAAAGAGAAACCAACCAAATAAATTACAAACGAAAATGGGTGTCAAGGCTTAGAAAATGGGAATGTAAGTTTAGAAAAGATATGACAATTTTTTTGGTGTTAGTATCAATACCCCTGGAAATTTCCATTTTTGCCATCAAAAAAACGTTCATGAATGTTCATTGAGTTGATGGTCCTATTCACGTTTACTCCAACACCTAACGAGCCTTTGAATCATGTTTGTCCATTGAAAGCATTTGATAAACTTGATTTAAAAAACAACCACCACCATGACTGGGCAAAGTAGCATGTGCCTATAGTTCCACCTACTAGCAGGGCTGAGGCAGAAGAATCTTTTGAACCCAGGAGGTTGAGGTTACCCTGGGCAGCATAGCCAGACCTTGTTTCTTAAACAAAATGAAACAAAACCCAGTGACAAACTGGAGAGTTTCTGATTGTCGATGCGAGATATCTTCAAAGTGCTTTCAGTGTCGCTGAACATTAGGATTGAGTTGAATGGTCCTGTGCTCAATTTGATCATTTAATCAGATCATTTGATGAAAGGTTTGGGGCTTTTTTAAAGTACTGAACCATGGACTATATATTATCCAACTTCTTATACCCTAGAACTCTTATGGATAAAGTGGTAAACCATTCATGGTTTGCATTCAGAAATTATCAGAAATCAAATTATCCAGATTTTTAATGATGACCAGCTAAAGGCATGGTCTTGGAATATTTTAGGTATTTATTTTTCTTTTTTCCACCTGAGTCCACACCCTGCCTTCTTAATGGCTAAAAACCAGAGCAGAAATTCCCCAGGGAAAATTTTTCCCATTTTTTTTTTGTGCTGAGATGAAAACCTATCCCTCTCATAATTTCACTGTAACTACAACAGAACAGCTACCTGTGATGTCCTTCCCATTGCAGCCATTGAGAGCCTCTCCTCTGTTTATTTGAATCTGGAAAGTCCTGTCCCTGCCTTTCTGTCTTTATTTCTTTGGCTTGGTGGGCACAGTATGCTCTAGAACCTTGTCCGCCAGGCCTCCCTAGGATCCTGGAGTGGGTCACTGGCTGAGCTCTGCAGTAGAGAAAGCTCTCAGCAAAGCAAAGTCACAGAGCCAGCGCACTGTCCAAGCACTGTCTCATTTCAGCCCAGAGGGTCTGGCGTAGATTAGTTTCTTTTTTATGTGTGTGCTTTTCTATAAGATCTATATAATCTAACAAAATCCAAAGAGAAGATTTTGCCTAGTGAGATTTCTTTTCAATTGTGTTTGCTGGGAGCTATGCCAGGCGGAAGTCCTTTCTTCCAGAGTGGATTCACTGCAGGCAGCAGCTAGCTGACCTTTCCCACCCTTTTCATTCACACAGTTGTTCTAAGAAGAGAACCTACTTTTGTTCTCCATGCCTATTCAACCCTTAGCCTCTCTGCTAAGCCTACCAATTAGTAGTAACAATTGTGGCCAGAGTTTAAGGTCTAGACATAGGAACACAACTGAGAAGATGGATTCATTTCAGGAGCTAGACTACTAAGTAAGCATCTGAGAGAACATGGAGGAAGCAATTTACAGTGCTTAATAGTGGTTTGGGCTTCAAGTTTAGAAACTTTGACATCGATCAACTTCCTTACATAGATCAACTCATTCAATTTGCATCAAATTTTATTTGCAACAATTGAAAGAGCATGACAAGGCCAGACTTTTGTTGATAAAATTTCAATCGACTGGTAAATTTACCTTAAGATACTAAAAAATACTGGCAGACATTTAAAATTCTATACTGAGTCAGGGTAATGGCTTTAAGAAGCTCATGGTCCATTTCATTTGTTGACATCCTACAATCCTTAGTAAAGAATAGCTATAAATCAGTTTTACTTTCCTCTCCCCCCCCCACCCCCGTGTATAGTGCTGGTGATCAAACCAGGGCCTTGGCACATGCTAAGCTCATGCTCTACCATTGAGCTACACCCCCAACCCCCAAAGCAGTCATATATATTACATATATATTTTATTGGTGAATTGTATTCTCACATCATAATGAAGCTCACAGTGATAGGGACATACATGCACACAGCATTTGGTGAGGTTCCCCCTTGCTCCCTCCCCTCCC
>PVJS01036145.1:0-20612 GCA_004027185.1 Glis glis
GTCTCCGCCTCCCAAAGTACTGGGATTACAAGCGTGCGCCACCACGCCCGGCTTGAAACTCTTAACACATCATCTTCCCTCCCCAAATCCGCAACCAACTTTCCTTTCTCTTACTGTCCAACAGAGCATCATTTCTCCTGGTTCACTAGGCTCACATTTTTATTTATTTATTTATTTAGTTAGTTAGTTAGTTAGTTAGTTAGTTAGTTTATTTGTGGTACCAGGGATTGAACCCAGGAGAATTTTAGTTAGTTAGTTAGTTAGTTAGTTTATTTGTGGTACCAGGGATTGAACCCAGGAGAATTTTATCTCCAAGCTACATTTCCAGCCTTATTTTTTAATTCTTTATTTTGAAACAGAGTCTCACTAAGTTGCAGTGGGCCTCACTAAGTAGCTGGCTGCAAACCTACGATCCTCCTATCTCAGTCTCCCAAGTACTGGGATTACAAGCGTGTGCCACCACGCCCGGCTACTAGGTTCAAATTTTTATCATTTTTTATTCATATCTCCTGATCATTCTCTAGAATTATAAGTCATCAAATCTTATTAGTTTGTCCTATTAGACTCATTTCATATCAGTATCAATCCTTTCTTCATCCCAAACACCAGTATATGGATGCAGATAAAATTAGTATCACTTTAAACACTGATTAGAGCAAGTCTCCTTGCTAACCACTCCACTTAAATATTATTTTGCATAATTGCAATGGACTTAATGCAGCTTTCATAACAGGACTTTTGCTCTAGAACACAGCAGTTGGTTCTACATTTTTAATGAAATCAAGCTTAAAAGTCTTCTATTACATATTAAAGGCCCATTATCCATATTCCTACTTATAACCATGTATAACTGACAGAGAAAATGAAGTCAAGGGAATAAACAGCACAACAGCACTTCTTCCCATTTGAATTCTACTTTAAATTCTTAAATTAAAAATCTAACTTAAGCAAAAATTACAACTATGAAATAAAATATATTTTAAGAAAAACAACACTAATTATGTGGATATGTAGTAAAAAATAATGATTTTATCGGAGGAAATTCACAAAAGCCAAACTGTTATGGTAAAATTCAAAATAAAATACAAGGATCTGCAACTTCTTACAAAATGTTTGCCTATTACCAATGCTAAATATATGTAAAATTCAGAGCAGGGAAAGACTTGATAACTTCTTATCATATCAATGATTTGTAAACAACAACAAAAGAAATAAACTAAGAAAGGAGACGTGAAAAATACACCTCCATCTTTTTCCCTGGAATCGCTAAGAATTTTTGCTTTATATTGAAATAGAAGAATTTTCCAGTGGAAGTAGTTAAAATGAGGTAGAGATAAATAAGACAAAATAACTTGATACCTGATTGCTAGTAATAACCAAATAAATTTAGTTATAATTCTATCTCACTCTTATGCTCACACAAAAAAAATTTTTTAAAGAGAGTTTAAAAGGAAGTGATAAGCCAAGCGCAGTACATCTATAATCCAGTACTTGGAGTACTAAGAGACAGGAGGATCGGAGGTTTGAGGAGAGCATGTGGTAACTTAGCAAGACCCTGGTTTTTTGGGGGGTTTTTTTGCAGTACTGGGGATTGAACCCAGGGGCATTCTACCTCTGGGCTACACCTCCAGCCCTATTTTTTATTCTTTATTTGGAAACAGGGTCTTACTAAGTTGCAGAGGGCCTCACTAAGTAGCTGAGGCTGGCCACGAACCCGGATCCTCTGGTCTCAGCCTCCCAAGTACTGGGATTACAAGCGTGCGCCACCACACCTGGCAAGACCCTGTTTTGAAATTTAAAAAAAAGGGGGATGGGGTGTAGCTAAGAGGTAAAACGACACCCCTGGATTCAATTCCCAGTACAAAACATACACAAAAAAAGAGGTGTGGGGGAAGTGATAAAAGTATAATAAAGGTACTAATTATACACTCTTTATATAGAATATGTAATAAATTGGTAAGTAAACCACCAAGCATCCCTATCCAGTCTATAGAGTTCCATTATAGCGTACTTCTTTTTTATTGTGTTATGAGATGCTATGAAGCCTTTTTTTTTTTTTTTTACGGTACTGGGGATTGAACCCAGGGGCATTCTATCTCCGAGCTACACGCCCAGCCCTATTTTTTATTCTTTATTTTGAAACAGGGTCTCACTAAGTTGTGGACGGCCTCACTAAGTAGCTGAGGCTGGCTGCAAACCCGGGTCCTCCTGTCTCAGCCTCCCAAGTACTGGGATTACAAGTGTGCGTCACCACGCCTGGCTTATAAAGCCATTTTTAAAATTCAGTATTGTTGAACTAATGTGGCTAGAAAAATTAAGATAAAATAATTAAACAGCCGGGCGTGGTAGCAAAAGCTTGTAATCCCAGTACTTGGGAGGCGGAGACCGGAGGATCCAGGTTCACGGCCAGCCTCGGCTACTTAGTGAGGCCCTCCGCAACTTCATGAGACCCAGTTTCAAAATAAAGGATAAAAAATAGGGCCAGGGGTGTAGCTCGGAGGTAGAACACCCCTGGGTTCAATGCCCGGTACCGCAAAAAATAATAATAATTAAACAATGGCAACTATGTCCAACAAGAATGTGTTTAAGGAAAGCCCCTTCTTCCTTAGTTTTTTTTTTCTATTAGACTATTTCAATTCTGAATTTTAAAAGAGCTTAAAGATATCAAGCATTCAATATCAATTACTTACTAGTTCTCCTAAAACATAATATATGATCAAAGATATTGTACTTAACTGACAATTTCCTCAATAATGATTAGAAAAGGAATCTTGACAGCTAAAATTTCTTAACTTCTATAAAAATTCCTATTAAAATGTCCTATTAGAAGTTCCTATTAAATTTCATAAATGTCTATATAACTTATAAGTATTCTGTACACCTAACCAATTTTAAGACTGAATTTATTATCATTATTAATTTATATTTTGCATACTGGCTTATGTAATACATAAGACAAACACATTATTTAGAATAAACATATCCAGGTGGTTTTAAAAAAAGAATGTATTCATTATAGAAATGATACAAATAAAAAAAAAATCAAGAACTTCAATAGCATAATCATGTGGTAACATTTTCACATGATACAGTTAGTTTATGGTATAACCCAATATAGAGTTTAATCTTAACCATGTCATCTGAGATTAAATTATAGAAAGTAAGACTACTTGAATTTTTCATATTTCATGTTGATTAGAGAAAAAAGTCAAAGTCATGCTAAATTACTAATGAAATTTAAAAGTATTAAATGTAATACTTTACAAAAAGCATGCAGGTAAAAACAAGATAAATGGAAAAACTATGTTTCTAATTTAAAACTGTTACTGCTTTTAGACCCACTCACCTTTCCCCCCCAAAAAATCACCATAGTGAAATCTAATTAGCTAAACACCTGGTATATACTCTATAATACCAACAGTGCCTAATTTATTAAACCATGTCATATATAATGGAGAAGTTTAAATCCCAGTCATAAAAAATAAATTTAACTCATGATGTACCTGGAATAGCACTATAGTTCTTAGGCACAAGTCCTAAAGTAAGGTAAAAATGGAAAGATAGTCCTCTAGCCGCTAAAATGACATCAACATCAACAAAGAGAAACAGCCTCCGATGGCTCCTCAAGGGAAGCACTTTGAGGGAAAAGGTCATAAATGACAGAGGAGAGTGGCAAAAACAACAGTCTGAAGCAAAAGGGAAATTAAAGTGTACAAACCATGTACATTGTGCATTTGAGAAGTATTCATAAGTTGGGGATTATCTGAATGGAAAAGCTTAGCATAAAAATTAAACTTGAAATATACTTACGGATCAATAGAAACCTTAATACAGGTCATGTTCTTATCCCTCTGCTTATTGTCAGCAGCATTAACTATAAAATTAAACATATCAATGAGTAATAAAAAATACAAAATTATATAAACATACAAACAAAACTATGTGTATCACTACTTGATATAAACATCTAAATCCACTAAGTTAATGCAAACTACTGCGACCTTCTACCAAAAAAATTCCTACCTTTTAAACAAAATTCCTAAATCTTATATCACACTAAATTACTTTTATGTTTTCTACCACGAGAAAGGGAAGGAAATGTTTTAGTGATGTATAAAAACAAATAAGAGCAAAAACATCTGTACTTAACCCTCTAATCCAAATATAAAAGTAAAAAAATTAGTTTATATTTTATCTTAATAAATCATTTGTTTTTTGTGTGTGAGTGTGTGTGTGTGTAGTATTGGGGATGTAACCCAGGGGCCTTCTACCTCCAGGGTACACCCCCCAGACCTATTTTATTTTTTATTTGGAAACAAGATCTCACTAAGTTGCTGAGAGCCTCACTAAGTTGCTGAGACTGGCTTCAAACCTGCGATCCTCCTGTCTCAGCCTCCCAAATACAGGGATTACAAGTGTGCATCACCACGCCCAGCTTGTTAACAAATTATTGTCTCTTAATCTCCTTCAATAAATGAATGATTTTATATGCAGACTGAACTGAAACCTCAGTTATTTTTAATTAAAGTCTTTAACATCCCTAAAAATCAAAATTCTAAATCTTAGGCACAAGAACCGACTGATAAAAATATTTTTGCTTTCATTACTGTCTCAAGAAAATATGAACACAAGACAGGTGTCAAATTGAACTTCAATTATAGAAGGAATGTGTTCTTGATAAATACAGTGTAATAAACCTAAAATAGTAAAATCAAGTGGACAGCTGGGAGCCGAATGTGAAAGTATAATGTAACCAGTTTTGTTCTCCTTTTCCCAATGACCAACAAAAGAAGCTCACAGGGACCCATACAACCCCAAAATCGAAGAAACCTCAACAGAGAATCTCTCTAGAAAGTTCAAGGTTAAAAACATCTTCCAACTATAAGCATTCCTTAGGAGTCAATTGGGTGTTGACACTTCATTATAATTTAATCATGTGATTGGAAGGGACAGAGGTCACTTAGAACAACGGTTACTGAACTTGGCTACCCAATAAAAATAACCTAATTTGTTGCTGATAGACAAAATGTAAATGTCCCCCTCCAACTCACAGAATCTGCCAAGATCAAGTCCCATCATTTCCATATTTAACATGTAACTGTGATGCTAGCAAACACTAGATAACTACACATAGAGGAGTGTAGACCAACTGTGGGATTACAAATGTAACACATTCATTTTACAGATGAACAAACTGAAACACAAAAATATGAAACACAGAGATATGAAAATATCACATCACTGCTAATGGAATAAATTTTCTATAGAACATTTATATTCAGCATAAAAGCCAAGGATATAACCTTAAAATTTATACTATAAATCTAGCATTATATATATAAGGACATTGTAATGACATTAATAGACACAGATGCACTACATTCTAAGCAAGTACTCACCCAAAATTTCATCAAAGATCTTATATAAACCTGGAACAAAGGTAACCTCTCTGCAATTCATCCCTACGTCTTCATCATACACCCACATTAACTGCATTGAGAGAAAAATTCAAAACACCTTCTTAATCCATAAATCCTTAACATCAATTTTACATAGTATAAATCCACATTCTGCCATCTACTCCATGTAAATAGGCTTTCCAAGTAGAACATATACAACTTCAGCTATAGTCAGATTCGCACTTCATACCGCATTTAACCTCAGAATCAAGAAGCTGCTCATTTTATATCAAGTCTGTATTCTTATCCATACGCAGAGCCAGCTTTAACATAAGAAGACAGCTTAACATGTAGCTCAGTGGTAGGGTCACGCGTAGCATGCACGGCCCAGAATACAGTCATATGAACGAAGCATGACTCTGGACTCATGAAGACGCAGCTTCAATCCCAGCTCGTAGCAGTTGAGAGATCTGATCAAGTTAGTTAAATTTATTTAAGTTTCTCTTTCCTCAGCAACAAAATGGAGAAACAGTATCTACTCTTAAGATCAAATAAGATAATGTATGTTGGCCAAGTCCATAGTAAGCATTAAATTACAGTCAGTGCATATGCATGAATTCTAGAAGGTACTAAGATAGGAATTTGGGGATACAAAATGTATGCATATATACTGAGTCTCAAAAGCACCAGTCTCCGTGAACCTATGTATCTGTGAAATGCAAATATATATATATATGACTCATGAGTAACCTAGACCAAGTCCTTAGCCCCAGGCCCTTGGCCTGCACCCCTAACCTGTGCCCTTGCCTGCAAAAGAAACATGAGGGCAATGCACATGCCCTAGAAAAACTGGCGCAAAATTGTGTAACTCTGCCCCGACTCCTCTTCTAGCCCAGCCTCTGGCTACCACCCTCTCTAAATACTAACACCCCAGGCCAACAGGTTGCTGTGTCCCCTCTGGAGACAGCCGCATTCTCCCTGTGAATGTCTATTCCTTGCTTAAAGCTCGCTCTCAGGACGGCTGCATTCTCCCTTGAATATGTGTTCCTTACTTTATCCAAAAAGACATCTCTCTGTGGAAAGAGCCTGCATTCTCCCTTGAATATGTATTTCTTTTCTAAATAAATCTGAGTGACTGGTGCCTGCTGAAATTCTTTCTGATCCCACATGCTAAGAACCCTGCTTGTGCTGAGTGGTGGTCCCCCTCTCCAGGAACTCCTTCCATGACAGTACTGCCATTCAGGTAAGCCAAAGCATGAACTTAAGAACTTTAAAAAGTCCACGTGGCACCAGTTTACTCTGAACTACTTTCTTCTGATTGTTTTTTATCTCCAAATGAAAATGAAGACATTTCTACTTCTCCTAGATCTTGCTCCCTTCTTTACTCATGACCACAGAGACATGAAATCACGGACTTACAAATTCCATAAAGTCAAAATAATTTAATCAACATACTTAAAAGTGGCTATAGATAATACATCTCCTATTTTCAACCAATTTAAGCAAATAATTACCTGTGTCAATGGCTCCACTGACCCAATATATGTATCAGGACGGAGGAGAATGTGTTCAAGTTGTGTCTTCTTCTGATACACTCTTTCAACAGACAACTTCTTTGAAGAATCATTTTTGTTTGTAGTTTCTGATTCTTCTTTTTTTGCAGCATTGTTCTGATCAAAAAGAGTCTAAAATTAACCAAAAAATCAAATTTAAATAACCTACCAAGGGGTAAACTAAAATGTGGACACATGAAATGGGGTTGTTTGGGTTTTTTTTATTTTTTTGTTTTTTGCGGTACCGGAGATTGAACCCAGGGGCGTTCTACCTCCGCGCTACACCCCCAGCCCTGGTTTTTTTTATACTTTATTTTGAAACCGGGTCTCACGAAGTTGCGGAGGGCCTCACTAAGTAGAGAGAGAGAGAGAGACAGGGAGACAGAGAGAGAGAGAGAGAGAGAGAGAGCTGAGGCTGGCCGCGAACCCGGATCCTCCGGTCTCCACCTCCCAAAGTACTGGGACTTGTTTGTTTTTAATGAAAAATTCTCTTTCAGACTCACTGATGTTTAAGTCCTAAAGAACACAGGTCTACTACTGACAGTCTAGTTCTTTGTACAATACAGCATGAAGCTATAGTTTTAACTGAGCTCAAAATGTGGGTGTACAGTCACAAAATTACTAGAACAGCCTCCATCTATTCAATCCACAACACAAACATTTCCCAGTTCTGTAAGATATCAAGTTAATTTTTGTGTTCTTCAAAATATCCCAAAGAATGTGAACTCTAATCAGGTTAATCACACAATAACTAAATTTGTGTGGTTGTAGGGGTCCCAGAAGCTTCTAGACATAGGTTCCCTGTCATTACACTTCTGAAGAGTAAAGGGTAAACAAAAATAACCTATACAAAATACTAACCTATGTAATTAATAAACCCTGATAATGCTGAGAATAGCATGATTTGTAGAATCCTCAAATTTCACATTTGTAGGTCATGCCAGCATCACCTCTGTGTGCCCCAATACTGAAGAACCCTAAAATTTCAGTTTCTTTACCAGTTCCAACAAAGTAGAAATTGGTGACCCTAATGCTAACCATTCCCACAGCAGATAAGGACTCCCAAATCAAATTACCAAGTCAAAGGTTTCCCCATCTTCTCAACAACTGTAGAGAACATTCTCCTTCTAGAATCCCCTAATACTGACAAATACAACATCCCACAAGAAAGAAGGGTAATATGATGGCCTAGTTTTTCTGAGCCAAAACACTCAATACACAATGAAAATTGATGTATCTTCGGAGGCCTTCAAACTTTAGTAGAAAGAAATATAAGGTAAAGAATATAGGATAGGGGAGGGGATAGGGGGGAATTGAGGGAGGGCTAATTGACCGCGGTGTGCATGTATACTTCTACCACCCTGAAACCCATCAAGTTGTATGATTACAATGCACCAATTAAAAAAAAGAAGATAGATTTTGTGCATTTAAACAAGTAGCATACAACTTGAATTCAATTCCTAAACATAAACATACCATCACTTTTAAAGTTATTTTTTATATGTCATTATATGTTTAAAAATCAAAATTTACAACTTTTGAGTAGTCTAAACCAAAATAAGAATTGTAACATACAAACCCTAAATAAATTCAAACACTGAATTTCCTAGTGCCATAATTTTATATAAAATTAATTTAATAATGTTTCAAAGTAATAGTATTATAAATTATTAATTTTATTAGGTTTTACACCATATTCTTATATAGTCCTTCATTTTTACATTGACCCATTAATGCTGCCAAATCAATTAAAAATGACTTTGGACAAAAGAAATTATTTCATAAAGTTTTCATATCCTATTTCTGCAGAGTTAGATGAACTAGCTAGCCAAAAATATGAATTGTATGTTTAAAATGCCAAATAGTCTCCAAATTCCTAATCATGTTCTTTGCTTTTATGATAATCAATTTATAGAAACAGATTTAACAAAAAAAATACTGATTTTTAAAATGGGTCCTCAAAATAACTAGAACAATTACCACAATGATGAAGATCATGCTCTTTAAGAAAGTACTTAAAAATGATAAAGGTCATCATCATGACTTGAAGGTGGGTACCTTTCTATCATTAACTTAGGACTGTGTCTCTAAACTTACAATTATTAGCATAAAGGTTAGGGACAAATAAGAGCCATATACATAAAAGCTTTGCTACCCAGGCTGCTCCTCCACAACAAACTCCATCACAAAGAAATATTTTCTACATTTATTGAAGCAAAGGTTCATGCCCACATGATTCGGACTTCCACATTTGGCCCTGAGGAGTTACACTTAAGTGGTGCATGGGGATGGACAACGGGAAAGCTCTACCTTGTTCCTCTGTCAATAATTTACTACTTTTCCCACATTCCCCTTACAGACAGTCACCACCGTTTCCTCTCTACACCTGTTTCCAAATGGATATATGAGAAAAAGGAATGTTTCGCCTGGATCTACCAAGGCTGTATCCAGTTCAAAGAGTGCTCATGCTTGCTACGATGATGTCTCAAAAATCAGAAAACATGTATGTAACATCAGCAAGGTGGCAAAATAAGTAACACCACACACTCCTTCCCTATGGAAATATAGATTAAACAATAACATATGAACTACTTGCCTTTGTATGAAATCCAGAAACCACTTACAAGGTCTGGCATCCCAAGTGAATTCAAAGTCCATGATCCCCCACACCCTCTCTAGCAAGGTGAGGAGGAACCCCCCAACTTCCAACTTCTCCCTGGGGAGGGAAAAAAGTGGATGTACCTACAATGAAAGGAGTACTACTAGGAGGAGTGCTAACCTAAGGACTGCTTTGTCTTGCCTGAATCTAAGCACTGACAGCAACAGGGTGCTAGGTTGGGGGCCACTGAGAACAAAGGCAATCAACATGATTTGGTTGGCACCAGGGTATGCAGTACTAGAGGTAGACACTAGGTGGAGCTCCAGGCCCATGGCTTATTGATAGCATATATGAGAGAGCAAGGCCAACAAGATACCAGGAAGTGTTCCGGAGAAGGTACAGGCAAACCTCTTCAAGTAAAAGGTTACATGCGCAAGCCCAGAAAGGACACACCCCCAGAAATGGCTTCCAAAGTCTCCAGATTCTCTACCTAGGCTAACCAGATGGAGAAAGTCCTCCAGTATAAAAACGAGACTGCAAAGAGTGGAGAGGTAACTGAGCTTTTAAGTGCAGAAGTCCCAAGAGAAAATAACAAGACATACAAAGAAACAGGGAAATACAACCTATTCAAAGGAATAAATGAAATCCCCAGCAATTGAAACTAAAGAAATGGAGATAAATGAATTTCCAGACAGAGAATCCAAATAACCGACATAAGGATGCTCAACAAATTAAACAAACTCAGATAGACAACTAAACAAAAAAAATAGTAAAACAATGCATAAACCAGTGAGAAAATCAACAAAGACTTCTGAACTATGAAGAAGAGTCAAACATTATTTCTGAAACTGAAGAACACAATAATTGAAATAAAAATATGGTAGAAGGACTCATCTGCAGACTTGACCAAACAAAAGGAAAATGTCAGAAAATTTGAAGACAGGAATTTGAAAAGCAGAGGAGCAAAAAAGAATGAAGAATTAGGAGCCACATCAACCCAACAATATACACATGATAGAATCTCAAAGAAGAACAGGAAATGGGCAAAGAGCCTACTTGAAAAAGAAATGGCGCCAGGCGTAGTGGCGCACGCTTGTAATCCCAGTACTTGGGAGGCTGAGACAGGAGGATCACAGATTGGAGGACAGCCTCAGTTACTTAGTGAGGCCCTCAGCAAATTAGTGAGACCCTGTTTCAAAATAAAGAATGAAAAATAGGGCTGGGGGTGTAGTTCAGAGGTAGAATGCCCCAGGGTTCAATCCCCAGTACCACAAAAAAAAGAAAGAAAAAGAAAAAGAAAAAAAATGGCCCCAAATTTTCCAAATGTGAGGAGAGAAATGAACATACACATTCGAGCTCAAAGAATTCAAACAAGTATAAATCTAAAGAGACCTAAACTGAGATACATCATAATCAAACTGTCAAAAGTCAAAGAGAAAATTTCTAAAGCAGCAATCGAAAAGCAAATCATCGCGTACAAGAGAGCTTCTATTAGGTTATCAGCCACTTTCAGCAGAACCCTTGTAGGTTAGAAGTGAGTGAGATGATAAACTCAAAGTGCTAAAAGACAGAACCTGCCAACCAAGAATACTGCCCTTCAAAAATGAAAGAAAAATTAAGACTTTCCCAGATAAGTAAAAGGTGAGGAAATTCGCCACCACTAGATTTGTCCAACAAGAAATGATAATGAAAGTCCTTCAAGCTGAAGCAGAAGGACAAAGAAGAGCAACAACAAGCCATACAAAAGTTTAAAAAAATCCTTCCTGGTAAAAGTAACTACATGGGCAAATATAGAACCTTCTACATTTGTAATGTAGGTGTATAGATCACTTTAAAAGCATAAAAATAATTATAAATCTATGTAAAAAATATGTAACAGAAAAAGAGATAGTTTGTGATATCAACAATAAAGTAGAGGGTAGGAATGTAAAGGTGTTGAATTTTCATATGCAATTGGTTGTCATCTGTTTAAAATTGATTGCTATGCCTGTAAGATGTTTTTTGTAATTATAATAATAACCACAAAGAAAATATCTATAGAATATACACAAAGGGAATAAGAAGGAGATCAAAACATAACGCTATAAACAAAAACAACGAAACAAGAGAAGACAGCAAGGGAGGAAAGGACAGACAATAAAAACTACAAGACAGACAGAAAAAACAAAATGGCAATAGTAAGTCCTTCCATTTAATACTTCAAATATTATTGGATTAAATGCCCCAGTTAAAAGCCATAAATTGGTCAGCTAGATAAAAAAAAAATCCAAGTATGTGCTGTCTACAAGAGACTCACTTTGGATCTAAGAACATACATAGGCTACATGTGAAAGGATGAGAAAAGATAGTCCTTTCACACAGGAATGAACTGAAACAAAGTAGAGGTGGCCATACTTACATTAGACAACATAGACTTTAAGACAAAAACTGTCATGAGACAAAGTCAATTCACCAGAAAGATATAATTATAAAAATGTATGCATCTAACATTGGAGCACCCACATATATGAAACAAAAGTTGGCAGAAATAGATAGCAACACAATAATAGGAAGGAACTTCAATATCCCCCTTTCAGTTGTGAATAGAACCAGACAAAAGATCAGTAAGGAGACAGAGGACTTGAACAACACCACCAATCAGACCTGAGAGACATACAGAACACGCCGCTCAACACCAGTAATACACATTCTTCTCAAATGCACATGAATATTTTCTAACACAGGCTGCATTTTGGGCCACAAAATAAGCCTTAACGAATTTAAGATTGAAATCATATAAAGTACCTTCTCCATCTACAATGGAATGAAACCAGAAACCAATAATAGAAGGAAAATAGAAAAGCCATAAGTATGTAGAAATTGAACAATACACTCTTATAACTCAAAGAAGAAATCACAAGGAAATTTAGAAAACATATGGAGATAAATGAAAATGAAACACAGCACACCAAAACTCACAGAATGCAGCTGAAGCAGAACTGCACTTAAAACTAAAAAGATTTCAAATCAGTAACCTAACTTACACCTCAAGGAACCAGAAAAAGAACAAACCAAACCCAAAATTAGCAGGAAGGATGAAATCATAAAGATTATAGCAGAGATAAATACAAAAATAAGAAAAAACTCAATGAAACCAAGAGTTGATTTTTTTAAAAGATCAACAAAATCGATGAACCATGAGCTAGACTAAGTAAAAAAGCAGGGGAGGGAGGATAAGACTCACTTAAAACTGAAACAAGAGGGGACATAACTGATGTCACAGAAATAAAAGGGATTATGAGAGACCTATGTCAACAATTATATGCCAACAGACTAAATAATCTAAAAAAATAAATTCCTGGAAACATAAATCTATCAAGACTGAATCATGAAGAAATAAAAAATGTAAACACACCCACAAGTAAGGAGATTGAAGCAATCACCAAAACCTCCCAATAAGGGAAGGCCCAGGGAGAGACGGCACCACTTTCTACCAAGTATTGACAGAACCAATACCATCTTACTCAAAGTCTTAAGAAAAAAAAAAAAAAGAAGAGCAGAAAACACTTCCAGAATCACTCTATGAGGCCAGTATTTCCACCAAAACTAGACAAAGATAAAGTATGAAAACTACAGACTATTAAATATTGATACAAAAATCCCCAAGAAAATATTAGCACACCCAATTCAATAGCACATTAAAAAAAAGGCAGAAGAGAAAACCCTACTTCCTATGGAATGGGAGAAACTATTTGCTAATTACTAAGGAGTTAATATCCCAGATGTGAAAGGAACTTCTATATCTCAAAAACAGAACAACCGTATTAAAAATAGTCAAAGGACTTAACAGACGATTCTCCAAATGGTCAATAAGCAAATGAAAAGACTCAACATTGTTAGATGATAAGAGAAATGCAAATCAAAACCACAATAAGGTACCACCTCATACCTATTAAGATAGCCATAAGAAAATACAAGTGTAGGTGAGGATGTGGAGAAATCAGAACCCACGGTGCATTGTTGGTGGGAATATAAAATGCTACAGCCATTATGGAAAACAGTATGGAGGTTCCTCCAAAAATTAAAAACAGGATCACCATATGATCCAGCAATCCTTTTTTATCTATATCCAAAAGAACTCAAAACAGAATCTTTTTTTTTTTTTTTTTTTTTGCTATACTGGGGATTGAACCCAGGGGCATTCTACCTCCGAGTTACACCCCCAGCCCTATTTTTTATTCTTTATTTTGATACAGGGTCTCACTAAGTTGTGGAGGGCCTCACTAAGTAGCTGAGGCTGGCCGCGAACCTATATCCTCTAGTCTCAGCCTCCCAAGTACTGCGATTACAAGTGTGCGTCACCACGCCTGGCTAAAGCAGAATCTTAAAAAGATATTTGCCCACCCATGTCCATCACAGCATTAGCCATAACATCCAAGAGACGGAAGCCATCCAAACATCTACTGATGGATGAATGGATAAAGCAAATGTGGTGTACAAAACAATAGAATACTATGTAACCTTAACAATGAAATCCTGTCACATCCTGTAACATGGATGAACCTCCATGATACTATACTAAGAAAACCAAGCCATGAGTCCACTCATATGAAGTACCTAAGATAGTCCAAATCATAGAAACAGAAAGTAGAAAGGTGGTTAGCAAGGGCTGAGGGGAAGGGATGGAGAAATAAGTGTCTAATGAGCATAGAGTTTCAGTTTTGCAAAATGAAATAGTTTTAAAGATCTGTTGCACAATATTGTAGATATATTTAACACTACTACAACTATATGGTTAAGACAGTAAATTTAATGTTTGCTGCAAAATATTGTAAATATATTTAATACTACTGACGTCTACACTTATATGGTTAAGATAGTAAATTTAAGGTTATGTTTTTTTACAACTAAAAAAAATCAGAGAACATGGAATGTAGTTTGTTTTCTCTGGTTACTATTCGTAACTTCCTCTATGAAGAATATGTAAATATTATAAAATAACTGTGACAATATACTTAGAACATTTTATGCCAAAATATTTTTCCTAAATAACATATGACAGGTGTTGAGGGATAAACAAAGAGGTACCTTTCTATTAAAATTAAAATAAAAAGCACTAACAGATACATGTTATTTATAAAATATGATAATAAAACACATTTTGAAGTGATTTGTAGATTTTCAAAACTCAATCATATTAAAATAATTTCTAAATCTTGATATAAACCTTTAAATCTAGATATCTGAATAAAATTTTTAATTATACTGAAAAATATTCAATTGCTATAGTATTTATATAAATTTATACTAGTAAAGATAACCGAGAATTTTTAAATTGCTAAGTAGCTAATTAAAACTACACTGTTTTGTGAGCAAAGTTACAAAAGTATATAAAATATGAGCCCATTTTTTCAGAAAAAAATATGCATAATATAGAAAGGAAAAACATGGCCGGGCGTGGTGGCTCACGCTTGTAATCCCGGTACTTGGGAGGCTGAGACTAGAGGATCCGAGTTCACAGCCAGCCTCGGCTACTTAGTGAGGCCCTCCGCAACTTAATAAGACCCTGTTTCAAAGTAAAGAATAAAAACTAGGGCTGGGGGTGTAGCTCAGAGGTAGAATGCCCCTGGGTTCAATCCCCGGAACCGCCAAAACAAAAAAAGGAAAAATGAAATATAACCAAAAGAATATCAATAAAAATTATCTGTAGAACACAGAAATATGGGCCACTTTCATTTTCTTTTTTAATACATGTTTACTAGCAAGGCGTGGTGACACAAGTCTGTAATCCCAGTACTTGGGAGGCTGAGACAGGAAGATTGCAGGTTCAAAACCAGCCTCAGCAACTTAGCAAGGCCCTCAGCAACTTAGCAAGACCCTGTTTCCAAATAAAAAATAATACAGGGCTGGGGGTGTAGTATGGAGGTAAAATGCCTCTGGGTTCAATCCCTAGTACCCCCCAAAAAAACAAAACAAACATGTTCTCTAATTTTCCACAGTGAATACAAAAGCTTATTAATCTCTGTATGTGAAAACATAATTCAGCTAGAATAAAACTGAAGCTTTCTTTTTTGAGAGCACTGTGTACACCGACTTATTACTTCTACAGCCCCAACTTTCTCACTAGAATCTAGGCAAAAAGGTAAGTGAAACCAAAATCAACAAACAAGACTGGCAGCCTTGGCAGAGTATGAAGCAGAAATGAACACTACAGTCAGATTTGTCTTCTATGTTCCCCTTCTCAGCAAATGGTAGTTTGCACTGCTCCTGGGCTTCCTAGCAGCCAACACACGAGGCTCTCCCCGACATGTGTACAAGCTCTGCTAACAGAAACCTTGCATAATGGTCTCTTTCAACTCCTACATATTAGCAGAAAGTTGCCCCCTGAGTAACGTCCAGGCTACTAAAAATCACAATCTGGGGCTAAGGGAAGTCAGCTTTCCCTAGCTAATGAAATGGTCCGTCCCCAGAACAGATACAAAACAGACATAAATACAATGCAAATGTTCTTGACCCTATTAGAAGAGAGAAGCTAATGAGAAATGTGTTCTGCATCTTCTCTCTAGTTGTTGTTTCCATTATCTCGATCTCTTAAAAAAAAAAAGTGGCCCTGGGTAGCTCTTCAATTTTAATACTGTTGCTGAAAATATTCAGAAAAGAAAACAGGAAATCAGTTTGAACAAACAGACCAGCAAACTCCCATCTACACGTTTGTAAAGGCACTCTCAGGTCCACAGATGATAAAGCAATGTGTATATATAAATATGATACTAGGTAAGAGAATTACACTCACTTTAGACACTGAAAAGAAGGCGTCTTTTGACTGAACCTTTTCTTACCATACATGTCCACAGTAGTAAGATATCATATGCTATAATAATTGCACTCAGTATTCCACACTCAAAAGAAATGAACAATATGGGGCTGGGGATTTATCTCAACTATAGAGTATCTGCCTAGCATGCTTGAGGCCATGGATTCAATCCCTAGCACCGCAAAATAATAATAATAATAATAATAATAATAATAACAACAACATTTCTTTAAAATAATTACTAAGAGCATTCTGAATAAATATACATTAGGTTTCAAAATTAACATGTGTGATTTTAGTTTATTCTTAATTTACTTCACTGTTAATTTATTTGGATGAACAATTACCAAACTATTTATAGTAATAAATAATTCTAGCACCCAATTACACTAGAATCTAAAAAAAATTCAAAGCAGCCGGGTGTTGTGGTGCTCGCCTGGAATTCCAGTACTTGGGAGGCTGAGACAGGAGGATCACAGGTTCGCAGTCAGCTTCAGCAACTTAGTGTGGTTCTCTGAAACTTAGTGAGACGCTATTTCTAAATAAAATAATAAAAAATAGGGCTGGGGGTGTAACTCAGAGGTAGAATGCTCCTGGTTCAATCCCCAGTACCACACAAAAAAAAATTCAAGGCAACATTTTCATTCCTATATAAAACTAAAGACAATAACAGTGTAAAATAGTTAACATATTAGGGGAAATATCCTACACATAACTAAAAGTTACTTAACTCTATTCTTTGTGATCTATAGATATGTTGATGTCGTAACTGACTTTTTCCAAAGTTCAAAAGCTGGCTGCCAAATTAAATGAAACATTATTGGAAATTTTTAAAATTATAATGAAAATATCAAAATAAATATATAAAATCATTTTTAAAATATTAACCTATTTTGTGGCACTTTTGCAACATTGCTAACTCCAAATTTTAAAATATTAGGTATCATAATTATCCATGATTTATCAAGAACACTTCTCAACTACCAAAAGGGAAAGAAAAACATTCCAACAAAACAACCTCCTGTTTTTTCAGCATCAGTATATACCAAGATAATTCTGTAAAAAAAAAAAAAAAGATTCTTGTGTGCAGAGTTGCCACCTGAGATAAAGCAATTTGGAGCAATCATTTGCAATTTCTATTTTTCTACCACACACTGCTGCCAAAGAGGGGAAAGGAGACAGTTTGCCAGTTGGTACTAAAAAAAGGATTGAGCCACTCATTCATATAATCAGCAAAGAAAGTGCACATCACCAAGCCAACAAGAAGGGCCGGGGGCCGGCAGCCTAGCAACAAGCCCCTCTTGCCTTCTGTACATCCCCTCACTTAGCATTAACCTTCTGTGACATCCCCGGCCTCTCTTTTCTTGATCGAGGCTGCCATTCCTTGATGTTTGTTTTAACTACATTTCATCTATTTATAAAAATGCTGAGGGGTCATTATCATCTGCTCACCACAACAATTTGTCCCCATCTATGCTCCTCCAGTTATACCCTCCCACATCAAGGGACAAGGAGAGAAATGGAAGATGAGAGATACTTAATATCATCAGGAATACTTAGATTTCTACTGTGAAAAAAATGTTATCACTGGATTTAAAAAAGAAGTTGTGGGCCAGGCAGAGTGGCACACACCTGTAATCCCAGTACTGGGAGGCTGAGACAGGAGGATCACAGGTCTGAGACCAGCCTCAGCAACTTAGTGAGGCCCGCAGCAACTCAGTAAGACCCTGTTTCAAAATTTAAAAATAAAAATAATAATAATAATAATAATAATAATACTAGGGCTAGGCTGTAGCTCAGGGGTAGAATGTCCCTGGGTTCAATTGCCAGTACCACATAAAAAGAAAAAAATAGCCAGCACAGTGGCACATGTTTGTAATCCCAGTACTTGGGAGGTTGAGACAAGAGGATCACAGATGCAAGGCCCTCTGCAACTTAGTGAGACTCAGTTTCAAAATAAAATAACAGGGCTGGAGGTGTAGCTCAGAGTAGAATGGCCCTGGGTTCAATACCCAGTGTCAAAAAAAAAAAAGATGTGTGTGTATATTCATGTGACAGCTGCTATGTGCCACGCACTACGGGATCGCATGCATAACCTCAGTCCTCTACAAGATGAACCCTTCAATGAAGTAGACACTGTTATGATGACACTCTTTGTACAGATGAGATAACAGGTCTGCAGAAATGTTTTGCCAAAGAAACACTTGAAAAAGCTGAATTACAAAACTAGGTCATCTGACTTCAGAGCCCATACTCTTAGCATTATTCTATATCAGATTTGTATAGCCTGAAAAGGAAATACACTTCTAGCATTATGAGTAAAAGTTTAATAGAAAGATAGAAAGGAGCTGGGTGTGGTGGCGCACGCCCATAATCCCAATACTTGGGAGGCTGAGATAGGAGGATCACAGATTTAAGGCCAGACTTAGCAATTTAGCAAGACTCTTAGCAACTTAGTGAGACCCTGTCTCCAAATAAAAAATAAAATAGGGCTGAGGGTGTAGCTTGGAGGTAGAATGCCCCTGGGTTCAATCCCCAGTATCACAAAGTGAAGGAGGAGGAGGAGAAGGAAAGGAAGGAATCCCAGAAGTCTCTTTATTCTGTCATATTAGGGCATAAAAGATAAGTTTTTCTTTATTATTTTTAATGAGGGAGGCTGTGTAAATGATGGTTAAATACATAAACCTGGTTTAAATCACACTTTTGCCTTAGCCAGGTGCCTAACAGTTTGTTACCTAATCTCTTAATCCCTGTTTCCTTCTCTGCAAATGGGAATAACTATAGTTACATCTCAACTTTTCTTTAAAATAGGAGTCCTATTTGTATTGAGATTTTTAAAAAAATACAAGGATGAGCTTGTTGTTGTTGTTTTTTTTTAAGTATACTTAGTAGCCACATGTGGTGACACCTACCGGTAACCCTAGCAACTCCAGAGGCTGAGGCAGGAGGATGGCAAGTTCAAGGCCAGCCTGGGCAACTTAGGGAAACACTGTCTCAAAATAAGAAGTCAAAAGGGCTGGGGATGTAGTTCATTGGCAGAGCACTCCGGGGTTCAATCCACAGTACAGAAAGAAGAAAGGAAGGAGAGAGGGAACTTGGTAAAATACAGCTGCCTAAGTATGGAACAGATCTGAAAACAGGTGAGCAAACTCACTTCTATTAAGAAGTCTGTTCATAAAAAGTTTCTAAATATTACTATTATGTTTACTTGAGAATATATCTAAAGAACATTGCTACCTATTTGTCTTACTAATGATAGAAAATTTCAGAAAGTATGTTAATTATCCAATTAGTTAACAATAAATGAGGTTGAATCATGTATCTAGATCTCTGCAAAATACCACAAAGCATATAAACAAGGAAAACTTTACGGTCTCTAATTTCAAAAGTTTATAGTATTATTAAGACAAAATTATCATGTATAAAAGTTGGATAAAAAGAAACATGTTTTATGATTGATAAGAGTAACAAAAATTCAACGAAAGAAAAAGATGAACGTAAACTGAAAAGTTTGGTGAGACTCTGAGCTACCCTCTGACACCTATGTCCAAAACCAACTCATTATATCGTTGCCCATAAAATAAAATCAGTCTATGAACAAGGATATGTATATTACAGATATAAAGATGCTCATATAACCTAACAAACTTAAAGAGCAGTTAGGATTTAGACTGCTAAGAAGGAGAAAAAGAGGCATTCCTGATGAAGGTAAACATGCAAAGGAAAAGTGAGAAAAACAAGATGACTTGTGCAAGACACAGCAAAGACAGAAATCGAACTATGGGGACTAGCAGGAATCCATGTTGATGAGAAAGCACTTCTAGCTTTTTGTGTGAAACTAAAAAGTTAGTAGAAAGAGACAGACTTTATGAAAGTTTGGCTGAGGAGCGTAGACTTGCAATAATGAGCCACTAAAGTAAGGTTCTTAAAGCAAATCTTTAAACAGTAGTTAAATATATACTCGTGTTTCTTTAATTAGAAATATTCACAGCCAGGCAGGGTGGCACACACCTGTAATCCCAGTACTTGGGAGGCGGAGACAGGAGGATTGCAAGTTCAAGGCCAACCTGTGCAACTTGGTGAGACCCTATCTCAAACTGAAAAAAAAAAAAAGGTAGGGGTATAGCTACCTTTAGGGGTAGCTACCTGTAGGGGTGTAGTGGTAGATACCCCTGAGTGCAATCTCCACTACCACCAAAAAAAAAAAAAAGAATATTCACAGTAAAAAAAGAAATGCTACATATTTCTTTCTTTTTTTTTTTTTTTTT
>PVJS01036146.1:0-20565 GCA_004027185.1 Glis glis
TTCTACCTCCGCGCTACGCCCCCGGCCCTATTTTTTATGCTTTGTTTTGAAACCGGGTCTCACGAAGTTGCAGAGGGCCTCACTAAGGAGAGAGAGAGAGAGACAAAGACAGAGACAGGGAGAGAGAGAGCGAGAGCTGAGGCTGGCCGCGAACCCGGATCCTCCGGTCTCTGCCTCCCAAAGTATTGGGATTACAAGCGTGCGCCACCACGCCCGGCCTCCCCAGCCCTTTTTAAAATTTTATTTTGAGACAGTCTTGCTAAGTTGTCCAGGCTGGCTTCAAATCTGCACCCTTCTGCCTCAGCTACCCAAGTGTGTAGGATTATAGGTGTGTGCCATCATGCCCGGCATTTTAATTTTTAGTGTACAGGTCTTGCTCGAATTTTGTTAAACTTATCTCTAAGCATTTCCTGATTTGGGATACTTTTGTAAGTTAAATGCTCACCAAGTTAGGTTAAAAATTCTGCTTTACACTTATTGAGTTTACAACACAGTAGGATAAAAACACAATGTATAATTAGGAGAAAAAGGCTTTTTTTTTGTATTGGGGATTGAACCCAGGGGCATTCTACCTCTGAGCTATCCCACTAGACATTTTTATGTTTTTTTGAAACAGGGTTTTGCTAGGTTTCTGAGGGTCTTGCTATGTTGCTGAGGCTATCTCTGAACCTAATATCCTCCTGTCTCAGTCTCCCAAGTGCTGGGATTACAGGCGTGTGCCACCACGCACAGCTAGAAAAAGGCTCTTGGCACCCATAGGCTAAGGCAAAATCGTATAAAAGATTTTATTTAGAAATATTAAATCTGTAGTAAAACGAAATGTGCCTGATTATTTAGGATAAAGATGACATTTAATATTGTTTCCAGAAATTTAAAAAATTAAAGGAAGAAAATGAAATAAAAAGAAACAACCATTTTTTTAGTTGAACTATGATTATATAGGTGCTAGGAAGCAAAGAGTTCAAAGAACTCACTTTATATGAAATACGTTGTCTAGCATGGCTTTTACTTATACTATGGCATGTAAAATGCTAATAAGAAATCCAAATAAAATATCCTTAACTGATGCAAAAAAATATGTATATACAAATATGTACCAAATAACTATCCTAAAGCTCTCTTTTCCTATTTAGTTTTAAATACATCCTAATTTTGTTGTCACCTTAAGTAACACTGTCCTTTAAAAGACACTGCCATTTTTAAAGAGATTTAAAAGGATTCATATAAAAAGATTAATCCCAAATTTTTCTGAAGGTATTTGATGTGGATAAAGGCCCATTTATTTTCAGAAGACCAGTTTGGACCTTAACCTTGAACATGTAGTCATAAATCCTACAAAACCATCAACTTGGCCTGCCATCAGTGTCAAAGTGCATGTCTATACTTGAAATTTTGTATTATAGTGCATAACACAAACACTTAAAAAACTAAAATAAAAAGAAAGAGTAACATCATCCTTTAATACCATCTGATTACTGCATAGTGGAATCTCATTCTGTTACTATTTTTATTACTATTATTATTTTTGTTGTTATTATTATTATTAGCAGTACTGGGGATTGAGTAGCACTCTACCACTGAACTACATCCCTAGCCCTTCTTATTTTTTATTTTGAGACAGGGTCACATTATGTAAATAAGACTGGCCTCAAACTTGTAATCTTCCAGCCTCAGCCTCTGCCTTCTGAATAGCTGGATTCCAGGTATGAGTCGCTTCATTCTGGGTTTTTTTTTTTTTTTGCATTACTGGAGATTGAACCCAGGGGCGTTCTACCTCCGAGCTACACCCCCCGCTCTATTTTTTTTTTATACTTTATTTTGAAACCGAGTCTCAGAGTCTCAGGAAGTTGCAGAGGCCTCACTAAGTAGCTAAGGCTGAACCCGGATCCTCCGGTCTCAGCCTCCCAAGTACTAGGATTACAAGCATGCGCCACCACGCCCGGCTTTCCATTCTGGTTTTAATTTACATTTCTCTGATGACTAATGTTGTTGAGTATTTTTTCATGTGTTTATTGGCCATGCTTACATCTTCTTTTGTGAATGTTCAAATCTTTTGTCCATTTAAAAAATAAGGCTTCTTTCTTATTAATTAGTTGTAAAACTTCCTTATTTATTTTGGATACAAACCTATCAGATATATAAATACTAAGATTTTCTCCTATTCTATGGCTTGTGTTTCCATTTTCTATAGAGCACATTTTAAAAAACAAAAGTTTTTCATTTAAAGTTCACTTTTTCACTTTTTTCTCTTATAGCTCATGCTTCATATGCCCTATCCAAGAAATCTTTTGCCTACCCAAAGGTTGCAAAGATTTACTCCTAGCTAGGTCTTACATTTAGGTCTGTGATCTATTTTAAGTGAACTTTTGTGTGTGATATGAGGTAAAAGCCAATGTTCATTTCCCCACTGGATTTTCCTGATATCTTTACCCTAACAGAATGAGATTCCACTATGCACACATTAGTATGGCTAAAATAAAAAGACTCACAATACCAAGTGTTGGTGAGGATAGAATTCTCAGACATTGCTTGTGAGAGTCTAAACTGAACAATCACTTTGGAAACTGGCAGTTTCTCATGAAGGTGAAATTTTAAGCTTTATAACCTAACCACTTCACAGTTCTGTATCTGCCAAAGAAAAACCGAAGTATATATGCACTAAAGACTATTACATGAATGTTATTAGCACCTTTATATATAATAACCAAAACCTGGAAAAAATTCAATGTCCATCAGCATGGGAACAAATTTTAAAATGTGGTATATCAATACAAAGAAATACCACTCAGCTATAAAAAGGATCAAACCATTAAAACATTCAACAGCATGGATGGGTTTTTAAAATATTAAACTGAATGAAAAGCCAGACTAAAAAGAGTACATACTGTTTAATTTCATTTATATAAAATTATAGAAAATATAAACTAATACAAGGTATCAGAAAGTGGTTACCTGCGGCTAGGAGTTGAGAAAGTATTTGACTACAAAGGGACATAAGAAAACTTTCAAGGGTAGTAGAAATGTTCAGTATCTTGATTTCGGTAGTTTACAGATAAAAGTATTATCTGTCAAAATTCATGAAATTGTATACTTTATATAGACATAGTTTATTGTATATAAATTATATCTTCAAAAATAAGAGTTCAGTTGATGAGTAAGATATAGAAAGAATAGCATCTGAAGTGGGATGGCAGCTAGATAGAAGGGAGTGAGCAGGAAGGTGACTAAGGAAATATATTGAGCCAGATGCAGTGGTGCATGTAATCCCAGTGACTCAGGAGGTTGAGGCAGGAGGATTGCAAGTTCAAGACCAGTCTAGGAACTTAGAGAGTTAGCAACTTAAAGAGACCCTGTCTCAAAATAAAAAGTTAAGGGCTGGGGATGTAGCTCAATGGTAGAGTGCCCCTGGATTCAATCCCCAGTACCACAGTAAATGGAAGGAAGGAAGAAAAGGAGGGGAGGGTAAGACAAGCCAACAGGATTTCACTGTAGTCTGCTAATTAGAATTGTATTGGTGTCGAATTAAATATCTAAAAGTAAATGTTCACAATAACAGTGCCTATCAAGCTACCCCTAAACTTATAGCAACCAATATTATGCATTTTTTTCTTACTCATAGGTTACAGGCATTGGTTAAAATGGCTCTTATTTGGGCTACAGGTTGCCTGGAAAGGTCTAGAGTTCAAGTAGGGCTAGCATGTTCGTGTGTTCATTCCAAGGCCCATGCCGAAGGAGCATCAGCTAGAGAGAAGCTCTTCTGTTGATGGGTCACCAGAGCACAAGAATACCAAGTACAGCCATACAGGCACATTTCAAGCATCCTAATGGCCGAATAAAGTCATGTGCCCAAGCCCTGCAATTTTTTATTGTGGAAAGTTTTATATGTACCCCCATTTTACCAACACCCCCATTTAGCAGTTGTCAATACTTTCCCACTCATATTTCATTTGTTTCTTCCTCTAATTTTCAAGTATGCCCACGGGAGCTAAGAAATGTGAGTCAAGGCTAGAGGCTGTTGATTTGATTCTTAACTGGTAGGCAGTGGTTCTCACAACCAGGAGCTCAGTTTTAGAAGAATATGGAATAGCTTCCATACTTTCTTCATCACTTATTGGGACAAATATGGGCCCCTGCTTTAGTAGTTACTTACTTTTCAGTATTCATAAGAAAAGGAAAAATTTCCACCCTATGACCTAGCCTATACCACTCCTCAGTATTTATCCAAAATAACTAGTCAGCCTACTATAGTAATACATGCATACCCATGTTTATAGAAGTACAATTCACAGTAGCCAAGTTATGGAACTAACCTTGGTGTCTGTCAGATGAGTGAATAAAGAAAATGTTGTAGACACAATGACGGTTTTACTCCAC
Organism: Glis glis; assembly: GCA_004027185.1. NCBI lineage: Eukaryota > Metazoa > Chordata > Mammalia > Rodentia > Gliridae > Glis > Glis glis. Next base: position 4,375 of record PVJS01036146.1, read on the forward strand.
CATAAAGAAGAATGAAGTTATATCATATGCAGGTAAATGAATGGAACTGGAGAACATCATGTTAAATGTAATAAGCCAATCTCAGAAAGTCAAGGGCCATATGTTTTCTCTCATATGTGGAAGCTAGAGAGAGAAAAGGGGGAACGGGACCTCACAAAAATAGAAGGGAGACTACTAGAGGAAGTAGATCAGGGTGAGGGAATGAGGGAGGGAAAGGTGAGGTACTGAGCAATGAAATTGACCAAATTATGTTATGTATATGTATGAATATATGACAATGAATCCCACTATTATGTATAATTATAAGGCACCAATATAAAAAAGTAAAAAAGGAAAGGAAAAATTTAGGTAATCATTTAACAACTAAGAAATGGGAATATGACCAAGTTTGCTTTGGCAGTAGGACCAAGCTAATCATATTTTTGACAATTCTGTTAGAACACGTAGGTTTCTTTATTTGATTAAACATGGCACAAAGTGATGTCATATTTAAATAGATAAGAAGTAAGCAATTTATAGTGAATAGCCCATAAAGGAAAATATAAGCAGCCCAATGTGAAAATGCTAAGAGACTGTGGAGAATTAAGAGAGTGTGAAACTAGAGATATTGAATGTTTGCATATTATTTGTGTGCACCCTACCATTTTAGGAATATAGTTTGGAGATTTGGATATATTAGCAATTAGATAGTCACTCCTTGGGAAAGTTTCTATTAATATTTAATCCTGTGCACATTAGCTACTACTGTAAGTGCAAGGTACTTTTTGCATATGTTGTAAAATGTAAACCATCACTGAGTTGAGAATTAGCGTCATCAAGAATAGCAGAATGAAATTATTCTGAAATCTTCAGCACTTGTTTTTTTTTTATAGCATCCTATTTTGTAAAGGTGCTCTACCACTGAGCTACATCCCCAGTCCTTTTTAATCTTATTTTGAAGCAGGGTCTTGCTAAATTGCCCAGTCTGGCCTCTAACTTGCGATCCTCCTGCCTCAGCCTCTGGAGTTGCTGGGATTACAGGCATGCGCCACCATGCTCACCAGCTATAAGCTTCTTAATGATGGGGACTGTGTCTTTTGTTGATCAATTTGTATGTAACACAGTGCTGTACATACCAGAAGTACTCAGTAAATAAGTATTGAGTTAATGAGTGTTTTCCTACATTGTCTATCAGATAATTCTGTTAAAGATAAAAACAAGTAAAATAACCATATAGACAATTAGTACTTAATAATCACATATTTCTTGGCAGAATGATGAAGTGGATAAGAACATAAACTCAGGAACCAGACAACCTGGACTGAAATGGTGACTGTTACTTAACTAATTCTGAACCATGAGCTAGCAATAACTTAATCTTTATTTGCCTCATTTTTGCTATCTTTAAGATAAGGAATATTGTGTTGTAAGAAATGTACCAGGCAGTAATATCTCAGTAAGTGTTGGTTATTGTTAGTATTACTACTGCTAGTTGTAGTGCTATAAATATTGTTCCAGAAATAAACTTAAAACACTCTTTTAGCTGGGCGTGGTAGCGCATGCTTGTAATCCCAGTACTTAGGAGGCTGAGACAGGAGATCACAGGTTCAAGACCAGCCTCAGCATCTTAGTAAGGCAGCAACATAGTGAGATCCTCTTTCAAAATAAAGAATAAAATCAGGCTGGGGATGTAGCTCAGAGGTAGAATGTCCCAGTCCCTGGATTCAATCCCCAGTACCACACACACACACACACACACACAAAAAAAAAAAAAAAAACCCAAAAAACTTTTACAACAACATTAAGTATGCTGCATTTAATCAATTTTCATTTCATAGTTATGTATTTGCATTGAATTGGTCAGTCAGATAGAATTTGAATCAGACAATTGTTCCCTTGTCTCTTTTTCTTTAAATCTACTATTAAATATTGAACTCATCTATTATATTAATTTCAAATATGGCTTCCTCCAAGAACCCTCTTCTTCCTCTTCCTTCCACCTTCCCAAGACAAGTTTATTTCTTCTCTGTGCTTTCTAGCACTTCCTTTAATTTGTAAAATATTCTTAAATGCATTGGCTTCTCTCTACTCTCACCTTAACTTGTTAACTGGTATGTTAAGAATGGTCAAGCAAAATTGTTTGCTATTTGTTGTTGGAAGAGAATTGAATGTGTTTGATATACCCAGTGGGAAAAACTCATCTGAAAGCATGAGTATGAATTTTTGAATGAGAAATGATCATTTTTTGTATCAACTCTCTATAAAGACAGGAAATAAGAAGAACCCAAATAAAATTGAATTCATTTCACATGGTTTAAATGCATCCCCCAAAAGTTCATGGGTTGAAAACTTAATTGCCAAATTCACGTATTTATGGTATTTGGAGGTAGTCCTTTGAAAGGTAATTAGGATTAGGTAAGTCATGGGGTGGGGTCTTGTGATGGCATTAGTAGCTCTATAAGAAGGAAAGACTGGAGTCAGCATACTTGTTACATTTGACCATATTATGCTTTCCACCATATTATGATACAGCAAGAAGGCCCTTGCCAGATGCTGATTAGGATAGGAACTTTAAATGGAAGATCTGAATGTTTAGGGTATTAAGTTTTCTGGCATTTAATTAGTATCCATCATTTGAACAACTTAGATACCATATTTGCATCTACACAAAGGAATTAGGAACATGGGAAATCACAACTACATGGATAAATATTTTAAAATTTTTTCTTATTATGTAAAATTCTTTTAAAAGATTGTTGATTCACTGAAGAGGATACACAGGTATCAGATAAGCACATGAAAAGATGTTCAACATCATTAGCCACTTGGGAAATTAAATACCACAGGAAGATATGACTACATGAATATAGGAATGGCTAACTAGACCACATTCACAAATTGCTGGTAGGAAAGTAAAATGGTACCACCACTCTGGAAACAACTTGGAAAATACTCTGGAAAAGTTAAACATATACTTGCCATCAACCCAGCAGGAACACAACCTATCAGTTCATTCCTGGGTATTTATCTCAGAGAAATGGAAGCTTATGTCCATACAAAACGGTGCATATGCCGGGCGTGGTGGCGCACGCTTGTAATCCCAGTACTTTGGGAGGCGGAAACCGGAGGATCCGAGTTCACGGCCAGCCTCAGCTCGCTCTCTCTCTCTCTCCCCCCTCTCTCTCTCTTACTGTCTCTCTCTCTGTCTCTCTCTCTCTCTTCTTAGTGAGGCCCTCCGCAACTTCGTGAGACCCCGTTTCAAAATAAAGTATAAAAAATAGGGCCGGGGATGTAGCGCAGAGGTAGAACGCCCCTGGGTCCAATCCCCGGTACCACAAAAAAAAAAAAAAAATGGTGCATAAATGTTCATAGCTGCTTTATTTAAAAAGTCCAGAAACTAGAAACAACACAATTGTTATTTCAGAGTATGAATAGTGAAATGAAATGTGGTATATCTGTGGAATGAATTATTACTCAGAAATGAAAAGGAATGAACTACTCTGGATAAGATTTTGGATGGATACAAATTATGCTGAAATTTTTAAAAGCCAGTTTCAAAAGTTTACATATTGTATAATTCCATCTATATAACATTCTCAAAATACAGAATTATATAGAGATGGAACACATTAGTGGCTTCCAGTGGTTAGAGAAGGGGGAATAAGGTGTGACTAATGGGACAGTACAAGGAGTTCCTTTGTGGTGACAAAAACCATTCTATTTCTTGATATAATGTGGGTATACAAATCTACAAGTCATAAATTTCATAGAATTATACACAAAGCGTACCAAAAAAATCCAACAACAACAAATGAGTTCATGTAAAACCTGGCAAAATCTGGTAAGACTTACAGTCTAGTTAATTATTTTCTGCTGTGTCATTTTCTTACTTTCAGTAACTCACTATGTTACCATTAGGAGAAGTTTGTTGATATATAAATGGGTTTTATCTGTACTGTCTTATTTTGTTGTTGTTATGTATTTATTGATAGCCGCTTTGGGAGATGTAAGTTACATACCCTAAAATTCACCCTTTTAAAGTACATACTTCAGTAATTCTTAGTATATTCAGAGCTGTGCAACTATCACCACTAATTTTCATCATCCCCCCGAAATAATTCAGTACCCTTAATAGTCACTTCTCACCACATCTCAACCCTAGCAATGACTAATCTATTTTCTGTTTCTATAAATTTGCCTATTCCACTTCATATAATGTGAAATCATACAACATGTGGTTTCTTATGTCTGACATCTTCAACTTAGCACAATGTTATTAAGGTCCATTCATATTGTAGCATTACTTCATTATGACCCAATAGTATTCCATTATGGGGATGCACCACATTTTATTTGTCCACTCATCAGTTGATGGGCATTTGAATTGTCCCCATTTTTTTTACTATTGTAAATAACACAATATGAACATTCATGAATCAATTCTCTAACTTCTTTCTGCATTAGTAATTGAAAGTACTGAGAATAGTAATGTAGGAAGGATTGAAGTCATCTGTCCCTTAAGAAACCTTCATTGATTATTTGATATTCACAACATGCTTTGATATTTATAACATGCTGTTATAATTATTGGGATTGAAATATATAAGCAATATGCCTACTAATATGGTATATTTATTTATTTATTTATGTTATTTTAGTTAGCCATGCTGGGGATTGAACTCAGGGCTTCCCTCATGCTAGGCAAGCTTTCTGCCACTGATCTACACTCCCAGCCTTTTTATTTCTCTTATTTAAACATTCTCACCATTTGCAATGTTTATTTCAGTGAAGTCAGCATTATATCATTCTAATTAGAAGCATGCATTCTGGAGTTGGGAAGCCTGGCTTCTCATACTTGTTCTACCATTTACTGCTTGTGTGACTTTGAGCAGGTAACTTAAATTCTCTGTGCCTCAGTTTTCTTATCTGTAAACTGAGTATAATAACTACTTCATAAAGCTAGAAAGATGAAGTAAGCTAATATTTGTAAAGTGCTTAAATTAGTTACTTGTACATAATAACTATTAAATAAATATATGCTAAATAAATAATTTGTCAAAATATAATAATTTGTAAAAAATAATAATTTGTCTTATTTTCCATGTAGATTATAAACTTTTCTAAATTAATGGCTATATCTCCTTCATGTTACATAAATTCTTTTAACACCTACTATTAACCTGCACATGGAAATTTTTTGGTAATTATCAAAGTAACATTAGAGCCAGGTAAAGTGGCACACTTGTATAATCCCAGTATTTGGAAGGCTGAAAGAGGATGATCGCAGATTCAAAGCTAGCCTTGGCAACTTGGTGAGACCCCTCTCAAAATAAAAATAAAAAGGGCTGGTGGTGTAGCTCAGTAGTAGAGTGCCCCTGGGTTCAATACCCAGGACCACCAAAAAAACTTTTTATGATAAAGTGAAACAGAACCCTAGATTATCTGGAGGTCTGGTATTAAATCATGAGAAAAAATTGGAAACTATTTGTTTAACCTATAGGAGGGGTGATACGTTTATTAATAAATTTGAAGAAAGCAGTTTTATCTTTTAATTTTATCAAGGAATAAGAAGTTTTCCATCATTTGTTATTAAATACTATGTAAATCTAAAGATTTATAACATAAAAATAACTCTACCTATTCTGTTTCTGCTCTGTGGCTAAGAAATCTATTTATGTTGCTTCTTGGAAGAGACATTGATGAGGGAAATAGAGCCTCTGACACAAATTCAGTAAGAGTTCTGCATAGAGTTTCCACAGATGGAACACTTGAGTTCAGTACTAGTATGCAAAAATAAACACACCCTTCCTCTGACCCCCATCTTGTGACTTTAGTAAAAAGGTTATACGATAAACATTAAATTGAATAATAACAACAAAAATCTTACTTTATTGGCACTTGGAGCCATTTAAATATGTAATACTGAATAACCTAAGTGATAATAAGCTATTGTGTTTTTATATCAAACCATATGACACTACAGCTAAAGCTTGCTATGGGAAAAGGACATATATGACTCCATAAAAGGATTTTTATAATATCCCATAGGACCTGTGCTGCTGTGAATTGTTACAATGTGAGAGTAACTGTCTCTGAACTTAAAACCTGAGAAAATGTTGACAAGTTAATGTAAGCAGGTACTCATTTATGTAAAAATTTCCACATCACATTTATAATAGATCATTTTGAGTTCCATGGATCATTTTTATGTGATTTCTAAAAGTTCTTTATTTGGAAACAAATTTATTTTGAGAGTGAGTAGAGCAGGGGACAGGGGACGCATACTGACTCTGTTTCACATCTCTCAGTGAAAAAAGTTTGAAAAAATGATTCTTATACTTGGTAACCTTTCAGAAATTATCTAGAAGGTGAACCTAAAGAGCTAATTTATGGAAAGGATGTAACAGTCTGTAAGGAGAAGGCTGCAATGAATACCAGTGATCACGAATTTTAGGGATCTAAATTTCAGGACAAAAATGAACCTTAGTTGGGTTTCTTTTTGGAGTGATGAAAATATTCTGGAATTACATCATGGTGATGGTTGCATAACCTTATGAATAAACTACAAGCCACTGAGGTTTATACTTCAAGAGGGTGAAGTTTATGGTATGTGAATTATATCCCAATGTTTGAAAAAAAAAATGAACCTGACAAGAGAAGTGGTGACTGAGGTCTCTCTGGTCTGGAGTTGAAGTAGAAGAGAATTACAACTTCACCAGAAAAAAAACAACTTAAAATTAATCCTATTGTACTGAGTTGAAATTAGAGATGTCACTATGAAGTGAGAGAGAGAGAGTTTACAAATAAAAATGGCTAGAATGTATGTGTATGTATACATTTATTTTCACGTATATGCATCTATAAACACTGTCTCATTGTCCCATGAGTGGGCATGGAGGAAGTTATATTTCAATAACAATGAACATATCTAGTGCACAGCTCTTGGTATTCTACATACTTTCCTCCCCTAAGAAAAACCAGAGCATCTTGGAAAAATGACTGATTCCATGGCGTGGACAGGGAACGTACAAGATGAGCCTGAAACATCTTGTGCCAGAAAGCAAAGAAGTGTTCAAAAAATTACAAGAATATATTAAAAGGTCACAGGAGCCAAGTTAAAGGGGCTTACCCTGGCCAAATCGAGAATAATAAATACTGATAGTAACAGATTATAACCCACTGAAGAAAGTAGGATTCAGTAAATTCATACTTACTGAATCGATAGATAGATCGATGAGGTTACTGTAGATAGATAGATGAGGTTAAAAATAACATAGAAAATGTACTACTTGACAAGCATGATAGTAATTAATTCAACCAAGAACATTAATGGGTGGTTAAAAGAATAGTAGGCAGAAGTTTATTGAAGATGGATTTAGACAGATACCTTTTTTTTTCTTGATACTGAGGCTTGAACCCAGGACTGCTCTACCACTGAGCTACTTACTAAGTTGCCCAGATTGGCCTTAAACTTGCAATCCTCCTGCCTCGTGGCCTCCCGACTAGCTGGGATTATAGGCATTTTCTACCCTGCCCATCCAGACAGATACTTTTATACCAGTATTCATGTTATCATTATTCACATAGCTAAAAGCTAGAAATAATCATCAAGTGTCCAACAACAGATGAAAGGATAAACTAAATGTGGTGTATATATATATACAGTGGAATATTACTCAGCTTTCAAAAGTAATGACATTCTGATATATGTTATAACATGATGCACATTGAAAGCATGATGCTAAGTAAGATAAGCCAGACACAAAAGGACAGACATTGTATGATTCCACTTATAGGAAGTACCTAGAATAGGCATATTTATAGAGGCAGAGAGTAGAATGGCAGTCACTATGAGCTAGAGAAAGCAGGAAATGAAGTGATTGTTTAATAGGTACAGTTTCTGCCGGGTGTGGTGGCACACACTTGTAATCCCAGTACTTGGGAGGCTGAGACTGGAGGATCTGGGTTCATGGCCAGCCTCAGCTACTTAGTGAGGCCCTCTGCAACTTAGTGAGACCCTGTTTCAAAATAAAGAATAAAAAATAGGACTGGGGTATAGCCCGGAGGTAGAATACCCTGGGCCCAATCCCTGGTACCTCAAAAAAATAGGTACAGTTTCATTTTGGGTTGATGAAAAAGTTCTGAAAATGCATGGTGGCAATAACTATACAACATTGTGAATGTAATTAATGCCAATGAAATGTAACACTTAAACATGAATAAAAGGAGCCAGGTGTGGTGGCCCATGCCTGTAATTTCAGTACTTGAGACAGGAGGATCACAGGGTCGAGGCCAGCACACAGTAACTTAGCAAGAGCCTGTTTCAAAAGTAACAAATAAAATAGGGCTGGGGGTATAGCTCAGAGGTAGAATGCTCCTGGGTTCAATCCCCAGTAACACACACACACCTTGTCAAAAGGGCAAATTTTTTTTTATTGGTGCATTGTAATTATGCATCTTGATGCAGTTCAGGGTGATAGAGGCATACATGCACACATCACTCGTTGAGCCCTCTCCCAGTTCCCATCCCGTTCCTCCCTCCCCACCTTTCTGTGCTCAACACAGTGATTGGCTTTGATAAGTTTGTGTGTGTACATCATGTCCATTGAGGTGTTTCACTCTTCAACTCTTCCTCCCCCTCCCATCTCCCTCAGTTAGGTCCCCTCCTTCACTCCACTAAGGTTTCTCCTCCTTTGTCTGGATTCCCTCCTATGTCCCAATTTCTCCCTAGCTTCTTCATATGAGGGAGAACATCCAGCCTTTCACTTTTTGTGACTGACTAATCTCATTTAGCTTAATATTCTCCAGTTCCATCCATTTTCCTGCAAATGACATAATTTTGTTCTTCTTTATGGCTGAGTAGAATTCCATTGTGTATGTATCCCATAATTTTGTAATCCACTCATCTGTTGATGGATATCTTGGCTGGTTCCATAGTTTGGTGATTATAAATTATGCTGCTATACACATAGATATGCATGTATTACTATGGTAGTCTGGTTTCAATTCTTTTGGATAGATACCCAGCAGTGGTATAGCTGGATCATTCCCATTCTTCTGAGGACCCTCCACACTCTTTTCCAAAGTGGTTGCACTAATTTGCTATCCCACCAACAATGTATCAGAGTTCCTACATTCTCTACATCCTCACCAGCACTTATTATTGTTTGTGTTTTTAATGATTGTCACTCTAATTGGGGTTAGGTGAAATCTCATGGTAGTTTTGATTTGCATCTCTCTGATTGCTAATGATGTTGAAGATTTTTTCATATATTTATTGGCCATTTGTATTTCTTCTTTTGTGAAGTGTCTATTTAGTTCACTTGCCTATTTTTTATTGGAATATTTGTTCTTTTGGCAGTGAGTTTCTTGAGTTCTTTGTATATTCTAGATATCAGTCCTCTATTAGAGGAGTAGCTGGAAAAGATCTCCCATTCTTTCATCTCTTTGTTGAGGTTCTTGATAGTTTCCTTTGCTGCACAGAATCTCTTCACTTTAATGCAATTCCAGATATTAATCCTCATTTTAGTTTCTTATGCCTTTTGGGTCTTATTGAGAAAGTTTTTACCCGTGCTTGTATGTTGGAATATTGGTCCTATGACCTCTTCAAGTAACTGCAAAGTCTCTGGTCTAATTTCCAGGTCTTTGATCCATCTTGAATTGACTCTTGTGCAGGGTGAGAAAGTGGGATTTATTTCCATTTTTCTGCATGTGGATAACCAGTTTTGTCAACACCATTTGTTTAAAAGGCTATCTTTTTTCCAGTGTATGATTTTGACCCCTTTGTCAAAAATCAATTGGCTGTGTGTGGATTTCTTCCTGACTCTTCTATTCTGCTCCATTGGTCTATGTGTCTGCCCAAAAGGGCAAATTTTGTTACATATATTTTGCAACAAAAATATTTCAAGAAATGGACCACTTATATAATTTCAGTCACCTTGCAAAATACTTATTAATTACAAAAGAAAAAATAGAGTAGAAAATTTTTACAGATACTGCCATAACCAAGTGATCAAAATTAACACAGCAGCATACTTGTGATATTTCTATAGAAAATGTATAACCTGAATTAAATCAAGATCTAAATTCTAATTGAGACTCATTGTACAAAACAACTGGCCTATAACCCTCCAAAGCATATATCCCCCAAATGGGGCGATATCACAGGGAAGGAGGCATTCTGGACTGATCGAGGGGGCAATAGTAGCCATGGGTACAGTTGGGGGGGGGGCGTTGGATAAAAATAAAGTGTCAGTGGAAGTGCCCAAGGGGGTGCTGAGTAATTTTTTTTCCTGAAAAGGGGGCAATAGGCCAATAAGTTTGGGAATCTATGCTCCCAAGTATCAAGGTCATGAAAGTTCAGAAACTAAAAAACTGTTCCAGATTAAGAGAGGTGAAAAACTAAATAAATTGCATAAGCCCAAATTGCATCCTTCTGCTATAAAGGACATAACTGAGGAAATATTCAAACCTAAATGGGGTCTGTGCATGAGGGCATAGTAATGTGAAATGTTAGTTTTCTGATTTCTACACTGGTACTATTGATTATGTAAGAGAATGTCCTTGTTTGTAGGAAATACATACCACTGGGGAATGTGTCTATAACTTCCAAATGGTTAAGGAAAAAAAAGTTTATGTACTATTCTTGAAACTTTTAAAAGCTTGAAATTATTTCAGAATAAAAAAGAATGCATATATAAACTGTTAAAAAATAAAAAAGAAGAACCTGAATGAGGTGGTGATTATGGCTGGGAACTAGATCCCAAGACTTGGACTGTATTGAAAAGCTAATTACCAAAGAAATAGGAACTTTATCTGTTTAGCAAGTTACAAAAGCATTCAAATTCAGGCGTTCCCAGTATTAAATTGAGGATAATCTCAGTATACCCTATACCAATTATAATATTTAAAAGTGAAGAAAGTAGCTGGTAGACTGGGACCTTATGATTTTGGATATAGAATGTGAAACTAAAGAAGTGACCAAACTGAATGTAAGAATAGTTGCAGAACTAGACCATTTTATTTTGAAAGATTCATGTTTTGCAATGCCTCTTGTTCTAGGTGATGCTGAGCAGGAACTTGGCCCCCCTCCATCTGTAGATGAGGCAGCAAACACACTCATGACTCGACTAGGTTTCCTTCTGGGAGAGAAAGTCACAGAAGTTCAGCCAAGTGACCAATACAGCATGGAGGTACAGGATGAAAGTCAGGTAAGCTGCTTCCTAGCAACTTTGTGAAACATGGTATAAACCAGCTTATTATACCAGGAGTAATCCCAGTTGCTGAATGGCCTTTTGAGTCCTGGAATATAACTTAATTTTTTATAATCACTTTATTTCCTCAGTTTATGAGACATCTTGTAGCTTCATTCTTAGATTTAAAAAACCAAAAAAACACTTTTAGGTTTTGATTCATTTATTGAATGAATGAGTAAATAAAAAATAAGTAAGTTAGTCAACCAACAAAATTAACATAAGAGCATTGCACCCTGAAATCATCAAATATGCACTATTCTCAAGTGTGCATGGATTATTTACCAAATTGTTGATATTCTGAGACACAGAGCAATTCTTAACAAATTTCAAAGATTCCAGTTACCATGATCACAACAGAATTAATTACAAAATGGTAACTAAAAGATAAATTGAGAAATCCCCAAATGCTATTTAATAATATACTTCTAAATAGCCCTTAAGTCTAAGAAATCATAAAACACTAGGAATTTTTGAACTATAATAATGAAAAATAAGTATAACAAAATTTGTAATATAGCTAAAGATTTTCTCAAAAAGAAATAGTGGCTTTGAATGCATACATTAGAAAAGTAAGAAACCTAAAATTTAATGGTCTAAATATTCACCTCAGAAAGTTTTAAAATATCAGCAATTTAATTCATAGCAATTTATAGTTTCCTTTCATTTGGCTATTTCCATTCTTTTCAGTTTTAAGTGTAGCCATGAAAGTATGAGACAGATTTATTTATGGTTCTTAATCTTTAATGTGAATGTTTTATAGTGAATCATTTTATTCAGAAAAATTAATTTCAAATAGCATATTTTTACTAATAAATATTGGTAAATATTCTGTGTCATAAATTAGTTTTATCATAGTAAAATGTACAAGGATAATTTCAATGTACTTATACGTCTGTGATAATGTTTAGGTGTTCCAGAGCTCTCTCTTCAGGTCTCTATTTTTATCCTCAATCTGTAGGTCATTTAGTTTTTCTGTCTGTATATTATAATCACCTGGGAAGTGGGGTTTTTTGTTTTTATTTTTGTTTTGTTTTGTTTTGCAGAACTGGGGATTGAACCCAGGGGCATTCTACCTCCGAGCTACTCCCCCAGCCCTATTTTTTCTTCTTTATTTTGAAACAGTGTCTCACTAAGTTGTGGAGGGCCTCACTAAGTAGCTGAGGCTGTCAGTAAACCTGTGATCCTCCTGTCTCAACCTCCCAAGTACTGAGAATAAAAGCGTGCGCCACCACGCCTGGCCACCTGGGAAGTTTTTATAAGATTCAGATGCCTGATGATGCTAATCTTACTGTTTCTCCTCCATTCCTATTTCTGTAAATACTATCTTATCTCCTGAAATATCTGCAGTCCTGTCTTTTTCCCTTAACTCTAGGTCTATTGACTCAACTGCCTACATTAGACTTTCTGCCTATATGTTTAAAGTACATCTCAGACATAACATGTCAAAAGCATTTTTACCCTTTGCATTTTCCTCCAGAGCCTGCATGTTTCTAGGTGAGTAAATGGTATCAACTGCTTGCTTAGGACAAAAGCATCAGAACCATTCTTGACTTCTCTCCATCAAACCTCAGATTCACTCTTTTAGCAAATCCCAGGTTCTATCTTCAAAATCTGATTCCTTCTTAAACTAATTCCACTGCAGTGCCTACATCCAAGCCACTGTCATCTTTTGCCTAGACTGCTAAAATATTTACAAGAATATTAGTCTAGAAGGTCTGGGACTGCTGAGTCCTCTGTACCTCGAACAGTGTCTACCATTAGTAGAGGTGCTTAATAAATATTGACTGCATGGAATAAACGGCCTCCTAACTGTCCCCTGCTTCTACTCCTGACCCGCTGTATTCTGCTTTATTCCTGCTATATTCTATTTACTCTATAACCAGAATGATCCTTACAAAATGTGAATCTGATTCTGTCACATCTCTGCTTTTAATCTTTCACTCTATTCCCATCACACTTAGAATAATATCTAAAATCTTTACCACAACTAGGAAGCCCCTACTCTGGTCTAGCCCCTTGCTGTCTCTCCCACACCATTTCCCACCCCTCACTTTCTCCCTCTGCTCTCCAGTCCTGCTGGCCTCCCTGTTATTATCTGAAGACATAAAGCATACTTATTGTATTAGCATGCTCTTTCCACATGACTCACTTTCTCATTTCACTCAGTGCCCTGCTCAGATGTTACCACAGAGAGGTCCTCCTTAATGACTTTATCTAAGAGCACCTGCCCATCAGTATGTGCCCTTAGCCTACTGCTTTATTTTCTTCAAAGCTCTTACCATTAATTGATAGTATATTTCATGTTATTTGTAGCTCTTTGTATCTCATACAAGGATGTAAGCTTCATGATGTCAGGGCCTTTTTATTCTAACTAGTCTATCTTGTAACCATGACAGTATGCTATGCTCTGTTAGTAAAAAAAAAAATAGAAATGATATACACTAAGAGCTTTTAAAAATATTGGCATAAATAAAACATCTATTTTACTTTAATATCTTCATATTCATGTCAGGTTAAAATATAACTATTTCATATATAATAGCCTGAGTATTTGCCAAGAACTCCATTCTTTCTGCAAAGTTACATTTTTTCAGGTGATAAAATTCATGCTTGTTGCTTTAGAAATTCTTCATGTCATAGTGATTTCTGAATAAACACACAGGTCTGTGGAGTATGCCTTTCTTGTAGATTTACTGAATAAAATAATTCTAAAATAAGCTAATGAGTACTAGCATCAATTTAATATAAATTAAAGCAATATGGTATAACAGAAAAGCCACTGGGCCACGAGGTTGAAAACTTGTGTTGTAGTTCCAGCAGCATCACCTGCCATCTTATAAATTGGACATCACTTAACTTCTCTGAACTTGAGAATTTTTTATAGGTAATAATAATTGACACTTATTAAATGCTCACTGTGTAGCAGTCATACTAATTGCTTTACTTACACTGTTTTAAGTGTCCTTACAGTCATTGTGGTAGGGTCCGTTCATATCCCAGTTTTCAGATAAGAAATGAAAATACACTGCCAGAAAGTGGTGGAACGATGTTCATTTATTTATTTTAGCTTCACCATATTATTCCAGTGTAATATGAAATAATAACATCTGACAGCATTAAGGATCAAGTTAAATTGTGAACATGAAAATACTTTGTAAGCTATAAAATGATATACAAATAAAAGGTATAAAGTAACATGTAATGTAATTAGTACATAAATATATACAGAACAATATAATTTAGGGGAGACTACTTCATTGCTTCATATTTCTTAAATGGAAGAAATAAAATTCATTATGCCTCTCATACCAGATTTATAAGGAATAAATGAAATAATAAAAATATTTTAAACTGTTAAGCATTACATAAGTGTAAAATATTAATGATGAAGCTAAATGATAGCTTGTTGGAATATAATATACCCTGAAACTGTCTTGGAACCATACCAGAAAGTGGCTAAGTTGATCACTTGAATTTCTATTCTTAGGAAGATTATTAAGAGTTAGAAAGTCATATTCATTTGGTGACTTTCTTCTGAGCTAAAAAGCATACTAACAAGATAGACTGCTATATTTAGGAAGATCCTACAGTGAAGAAGTCCTCAGAATAGTACTAGTGATGACAGAATCTAACATAAAAGCAAGTTAGCATATATCATATTTCTGCAAAAGACAAAGTACTGAAAGTGATATTCAACTGACCACTTTATTTTGTTCTCTCAGCCGTTTCTTTTTCTTATTATTATAATCCTTCAATAATAATAAATGTACAGATTATGGGTTTCACTGTGACATTTCCATCTATGTATGTATCATGCTTTGATCACATCTACCCTGTCTACCATCCTCTCTTACCCTTCCCTTTTCCCCACTGCCCTCATTCCCCTTCCCTTTCCCTAATTGACTTCTATTTATGAGACATCTTATTTGTTTCTTTGTTTATTCATTAGTTTCCACATATGAGAGAAAATGTTCGATACTTGTCTTTCTGTGTCTGGATAGTTTTACTTAACATGATAATCTCCAGTTCCATCCATTTTTCTGCAAATGACATATTTTCATTCTTCTTTATGACTAATTAAATAGTCCATTGTGTGTGTATACCATATTTTTAATTCATTCATCTGTTGACAGGAACCTAGGCTGATTCCACATCTTGGCTATTGTGAATAGTACTGCAATAAACATGGGTATGCAGGTATCTCTTTCATATACTGACTTCATTTCCTTAGGGTATATACCCAGAAATGGTATATCTGAATTATATGGTAGATCTATTTTTAGTTTTTTGAGGAACCTCCATACTCTTTTCCATAGTGGCTATACTAATTTATGCTCCCATCAACAATGTGTAAGGGCTCCTTTTTTCCCACATCCTTGCCAACATTTTTTTTAAATAACTATTCTGACTGGGGTGAGATGGGAATCAAAGAATGAACCTTCTGAATTCCATCTTAGGCTCTTATCTTGTGTTTTTATAGAACCTTTAAGAGAACCAGATAGAGGGCTTACTTTTTATCCCTCTGGAGAATGTTAAGGACAATCAGAAAACCATTGAAAGGTTATAGAAGTGAAATAGGTTAATTAGATATCCATATTAGCCTATAGCATGGAGAATAGGTAATGTTGCATTTCTATGTTTCATTAACTAGCCTCCTTAAACAAAGGCCTACCTTTTAATTCATAAGTCATGAACAGTTTTCTAATTTCTAAACAGCTTGATCTTTAAGGTTTGCTTTTACAATTAAAGCTTTTAAAGTGTATACTCTATGATACATGCTTTATTTTGCAGAAAATAACTTGTAATAAAAAATTGTGGGCCGGGTGTGGTGGCGCACGCTTGTAATCCCGGTACTTTGGGAGGCGGAGACCGGAGGATCTTGGTTCGCGGCCAGCCTCAGCTCTCTCTCTCTCTCTCTCTCTCTCTCTCCTTAGTGAGGCCCTCCGCAACTTCGTGA
>PVJS01036147.1:0-20603 GCA_004027185.1 Glis glis
AACCGGGTCTCACGAAGTTGTGGAGGGCCTCACTAAGGAGAGAGAGAGAGAGAGAGAGAGAGAGAGAGAGAGAGAGAGAGGGAGAGAGAGACAGGGAGAGAGAGAGCGAGAGCTGAGGCTGGCCACGAACCGGGATCCTCCGGTCTCCGCCTCCCAAAGTACTGGGATTACAAGCGTGCGCCACCACGCCCGGCAAGGTCTTCATTTTAAAATAAAACTTAGAAAATCATGAAAGATTATATCACCTATACATTAAATATCTCTCCTTAGAAGTTTTTTATTTACCAGTATTTCCCAATTAAGTTTTCTATGACAGTTTATAGTTTACCTAACCATTCTCTTAGAGTTATTGAAAGTTCAATTAAGTTTTCTATGATAGTTTATTATCAAGGGTCCATTAGCCATTATTCATATGCTTTAAATTGCAGCTAGAAAGAATAAATCCATATATACAGCAAAATGATTAACTCTAAGGAGAGTCCTGGCTGGGACTGGAGGTCAAAGCCTTGGGTGTATTGTTTACATTTTTATAACAAATGATCAAGTATATTATTTAAGTTTTCTAGGAATAGTATGTATCCATTTATTATATATAAATAATTTAAATTCAATTAATAGAAACCTGGGTGCCACCACACTGTGGCACAGAATTCTATTTTCATATCTTTCACTAACAAGTTGTATAACTTTGGGCAAGACATTTCTCTTTATGGATTTCTTTTTTACTTTTGTTTCTTTTTCTTTTTTCTTCTTTTTTTATTCAAAAGAAAGGAATTTAGACCAGACCCTCTCTGAAGCTCCTTCCAGCCCCAATTTTATAGTTTGATGAACACAAGACGAGTCTGTGAAGCAGAGGAGGCATCAGGAGCCCAACAAAGAGCATTCGTACTTTTGTTTCTGGAAGATTTCCTAAAAACTTCAAGTATGATTTGATAATTTTCACACTGTTGTAAAGAGGTTGATATACTCTTTTATTGCTACCAGTTAAATTTGTTGCTCTTTTATTTCCCAGTGAAATCCTCAATCTTCTGCCCAAACGTGACTTGATTTAACTGGGGTTCCAGGCCGGGAGGTCCCTGCAGCCCTCCAGCCTAGCAGGTGCTATTACAATGCCGGGGAATGGGGGGACCAGTCTGCGGGGTTCCTCGCAGTACAAGAAGTCACCACTCAAGTCCCTCGTCCCTCGCTGGTGACTAACATGACTTCTTACAGGATAGTTCCAGAAGTCAGGCTGGCTGCCTCCGCGGATCTAAACTTTTGCCCCAGTGCTTTATTTACGGGATTCCAGACTGAATCATAAACTCATTGATACATATTACTGTCCTAAAATTGACTTTTTTTTAAATCAAAAGGAACAATTTAATTCTTGAGTACTTCAAACTTTTTCCAAAGTTCAGCAATATCAGAATAAAATCAAAGTTAGAATATATGTAGCATGCCAAGATGAAGGGAAGGACGGAAAGGAGATGAAGCCCAAACCCGGTGAGTTCTAGAGATGCTGAAAAACATCTAGAGATGCTCTGAGAGAGGCCGGAAGTGTGGCAATTAGAAAATATGTAATCCCAGTACTTGGGAGGCTGAGACCAGAGGATCCGGGTTCGCAGCCAGCCTCAGCTACTTTCAAAATAAAGAATAAAAAAAAAGTGGGGCTGGGGGTGTTGCCGGGAGGTAGAATGCCCCTGGGCTCAGTCCCCGGTACTGCCAAAAAAAGAAAAAAAAAAAAAGAAAAGAATGGTGTCACGATTTAATCAATGAGAATGTAGGCTTAAAAAGAAAAATAAAAAGCAAAACAAAAAACCCGCCTCCCACAGCGCAGTCCTCCCAGTTCTCCCGCAGACATGTTTCCCATTTTTTTAAATTTATTTTTTATTTATTTATTTATTTTTTGTGGTACCGGGGATTGAACGCAGGGGCGTTCTACCTCCGCGCTACACCCCCGGCCCTATTTTTTTATGCTTTATTTTTGAAACTGGGTCTCACGAAGTTGCGGAGGGCCTCACTAGGTAGAGAGAGAAAGAGAGAGAGAGAGAAAGATATATATATATATATATATATATATATAGCGCACGCTGAGGTTGGCCGCGAACCCAGATCCTCTGGTCTCCACCTCCCAAAGTACTGGGATTACAAGCGTGCGCCACCACGCCCGGCCCATGGCCCATTGTTTGTTTTTTTTTTTTCAAGGACTCTTTTCTTTGGCGGCAAATTACCCGGCGCCTGTCTGAAAGTAAAACTTCTTCAAGGGTCCTGAGCAGAAATCACAAGGCCAGATCTTGGAAGAAGGTTTAGGGGAACGGGACTGGCATCGTCACTTGATAGTTGAAAGTTCCACTCAGTGGAGCTCAGGATTGGGGAAAACATGATTTCACCCATATTCTACAGACATAGTGGGAGCGTAGCAAAATGTGACCTAACCTGCTGTTCTCTGTGCATCCAGTTGGAGCAAAAGCAGGAGGCAGAGAAAGCTCCATCACCACCACATTCCTCACCTCCTATGTGCTGAAAATAATTTTTCTTCAAATGTCCCAAATAACTTTCCTGTTATATTTTCTAAACAAAATGTAGTGGACCGTCCGTGTCTGAACGTTCTGCACTGGTCATGAGTTGAATCTGTGGATGCAGAACCCGTGGATAGGGAGGGCTGCCTGCCTGCCTAGACTCTGATTTGGAGACACTAAACCAGATTCTCGGATATGACAATATTGAACATTTTATTTATTTATTTATTTATTTATTTATTTATTTTTTGCGGTACTGGGGATTGAACCCAGGGGCATTCTACCTACAACCCTAGCCCTATTTTTTTTATTCTTTACTTTGAAACAGGGTCTCACTAAGTTGCGGAGGGCCTCACTAAGTAGCTGAGGCTGGCTGCTGTCCCAGATCCTTCGGTCTCAGCCTCCCAAGTACTGGGATTACAAGCGTGCGCCACCACGCTGGGCTAATATTGAACATTTTAAACCAGCCAGTTCTCCCGCTCCTCCCCCTGCTGCAGAAGCCTGGTTTGATGAGTATACTACCCAGGCCCTCTCATCACCAGATGAGTTACACAAGAGAGAGGAAATATCAAACAAATCAACTTTATTTCTATTTCATCTGTTTTATTTTTCAAGGTAGTTTATAGGAAAGTAAATATGGTTATCAAAAAAAACTAGGGCTGTAGATTATTTAACTTGAAATAGTTCATATTCGTGTTACCTATGATCTACGTTTCTACAGGTGATCATGAGGTGGAAGCTTTGGTGTTTCCCCCGGCCCCCCACCCCAGCCCCATGCACAGGAGTGGGATTGGTAGTGATACCTTCATATGTGAACATCACATCATTTAATCTGTTTCCATCCTCAAGCCTTTCCAAGTGAAGTGTGCATATATAAATGCATCACTTTGAATCTCACTATGTGGGGTAATTATAATGCACAAACAAAATTATTTTAAAAATGAAAAAAATATGAGGTAGCTTTGGCTTAAATTTTCACCTCTGTGGACTGGGGGTGTGGCTCAGTGGTAGAAAATTTGCCTAGCATGTGCAAAGCCCTGGATTCCATCCCCAGCCCCATACATGTACACACACACACACACAAACACACACACACACACACACACGCACCTGTGTGCACAGACACCTACACACACAGACACATACACACACAAAAGTTCACCTCTATATTCCCTTTAAAATCCAATTTAGCAACATTACTAGAAAAATTTGATAGTTAATATATATTATATCATCATTTTATTAGATTGCCTTAAATTTTGCATATATATTTTGAGATTAAGAGGTAATTTAATGATTTTTCTAGAACTATTGAAAAGAGAGAGGAATTTCTTTTATTAACAGAAGAAAAATCAGGATGTAGAATTAACTTTTAACTCTGCATAGGTTATATCTATCCAAGACAAATGAGAAAAATCACTAGTATAGTATCTGTAATCTTCATGTAATCCCCTTTGGGGTACTGTGAAGTCACTCCTGATTTTCTCCCTCTTTTGTCTCTCAATTCAGTGAGCTCCCTCATCCTGTCAGCCTTCACCTTGAGAATACGTCCCTCCTTTTCAACACCCACATCTTCACATCTCCCTGCCTGAATTGCAATTGCTTTCTCTGGGGTCTTCCTACTTGCTCCTCTCCTCCAATATGAATGATACGAGTGGCCAACAGCCTTCCTACAAGAGGTTTGACCAGAGGGCTCACATGCTCAAAACATCACACAAAGTCCTGTTGCCAACAAATCCTAGCTTGTCAAGCAAGACTGGCCTCAATTGCATCCCAATTTCCATTTCCAAACTCATTTCCCACTGTTTTCCAATCTGGTCCAGCAAATAAGGTTTTTAGAATATTTTATTCATGCACTGTAATTGTGCATATAGCGAGATTCATAACCAAATGAGGTCTGTGCAAAGCTCCCGGGGTTAGGAAGAGCTGTCCTGTTTCTAGTCTGGAGTTGGGTGAGAGGTAATTGTGATTACAGATGACTAATTTTAATTTTACAAGCTTTAGTTTTCTACATCTGCCAAAATACAGACAAAGCCTAAAGCTGGGGTCCAATATGAGCTGAGTATGGGGAGAAAACACTTTTTTTTTTAGCATTCATACTACTTTATAAGGACATTGATTTCTAATATTTCCAGACCAACACCTGCTGTCATATTGCCACAGACCCCTTTATTGTGCTACCCCTGGCAAACTTCACTGAAAGAAGTCCTGCAATAAATTATTTCAATTGCCTCCCCAATTTTTTTTTTTGCAGTACTGGGGATTGAACCCAGGGACATTCTACCTCCCAGCTACACCCCAGCCCTATTTTTTATTCTTTATTTTGAATCAGGGTTTGCGCTAAGTTGCAGAGGGCCTCACTAAGTAGCTGAGGCTGGCCGTGAACCCGGATCCTCCCTTCTCAGCCTCCCAAGTACTGGGATTACAAGCGTGTGCCACCATGCCTGGCTGCCTCCCAATTTTAACATATTGTATTTCTAGGTGTCACCTTGGTAACATTTATGCTCATTTTGCCCACTCTACTTTTTTTTTAATGGGTGAGCCCCTCATTTCAAAGGTAAATAACACAGAAATAAACATCGAAGGCATCAAATACAAACTTTGCTTTTGTGGCGTGTTTGTTTGCACTATTATGGGGACAGTCAAAACATGGTATCTGGTAGGCCTCCTTGCCTCTTCTACTATTGTATGAAAAATAGCTAGCATGTCCTTGAAGACCCCACATTGCCTGGCCAGCTGCCACTTTTGTTCTGATTTGATATATAAACTGGACTGAGACTGGCCACTGCATGGACGTCTCTTGCAGAAGCCCCCTGTGTTTAGCCTGCAGCCATTGAATAAAGGCACGTCTCACCACCCCTTGGCACCTTGCTTCTTTTTTGGACTGTCTGGATCTAATGCACATCCTTGATCCAGTAAAACCGACCAGTAAAACCAACCAAGGCTGGTTTTACTACAACTATGATGGGAAAGAATGAATCCATTGTGAAGGGTTTATGGAAGGCAAGAAGAGACCCATCCAATATTTCATTATTTTGATGCTAACATCAGTTTTTTACCAGGGAGATGTGGAGGCCAAGGCATCCTCTAGCCTTTTAAGGCATTTCTCTCAAAATAAACAGCACTGTTACCACCTAGAAATCTTTGCCCCTGAGCGCAGGAGGGTCAACCAATTTATAAATAAAATGCCCTCAGTTATGAAATATTCTATTTTTATTGATTGAGGTGATTGGAGATAAAAGTCATATAGTGGAAAACTGGAGTAATCACCCAACTGACCAGGAATACTTTTGAGCTGTACTGTCTTTAACTCAACCTCTCTCCACCCCCCCCCAAGTGGGGTAGCATTCTCTGTGCACTAGATATCCCAGAGTTATTAAACACTACCCTGTATTGTTTGTTTGAGTACTATTGATTCTCTGATCTTTTAATTATTTCTCTTTACAGTGGCTTTTAAAGATTTCTTTGATGTTGGAGACCAAAGGTCACCTCCACTGTGAGGAGTTGTATTAAATTGGGTTGTTTTCTTTTTTTTTTACTCAGACTTAGTTGGTAATTGAAGCTATATCTTAGCACTAAGAACTCCAGCCTGAAATATCTGGCAGCCCAGGGACCCTAGCTTTCACCTGCTACCTCTGAGCTCATTCTTTGTCCCGTCACTGGACTTGTAACCTGTAACAGCAGCCACTGAATTAGCTTGCTGGGAGGTTTTCAAACAGAAAGAATCTATCCTTTGAAAGAATTCTGCCAACAGTCTGGCTCCTTTGCTTCATTTAATTGGGAGAAGCTAAGTCAGTCTTGATCTGCAATCAAAGCCATTGGAAACTGCTGTTTATCACACACCAAATAACCTTCCTTTTCTTACAAACTCTTCCTGGATGTCCAATTGGGACAACTGAGATGAACCAAAATAGTTTTGTCGAGTGGTTCAGGATCTAATCTAGAAGGAGGATAATTCTTATCAGAATGCTTCTGAAAGCACTTGTTCTTCATCTCACAAAACAAACTTAAACCAAAATAAGGGCAATGAAGAAGAGACATCTATCCTCTCTATAGTTTGAGGTGATAGTATTTTTCCATCCTCTGGATCATGCCCGGCTCCTTTTATGACTAGTCACTTAGGAGAGATGGTGCTGCTAAATGACCTATGGAAGGGAAATGCGCCTTCATGTCTGCAGAGCCCTGATGTCCTCTGCATGAATGGCCACCGTGGTCATTACGTGGGATTGGTTTTGCTGAGTGATGACCTCAGCACATGACCTGGCCTCTTAAATCGGGGCAGGGGGACCTGCGGACCTCTTTGCACATGTTTGTTTTCAGTTTACACTCACATTTCATTCCCTTGTCATTGGCTCCAATTTCTGCCGTTCTGCAGTTCTCTCTAACCTCAGCCCTGCACTTGTGCTCAGCGTACAATTTCTTCTTGCCTCAGTATAACTGCCTCAATCATTAAGGACCTCCCAAGCCATTTTTTTCTAAATCAATAGTGCAATTGTACATTATATAGTATTACTGCAAGTCTTCAAATACAGATGGATGAGCACTCTGTAGAGGAAGATGGAAGTGTAAATGGAAGAGCATTCTGTAGAGGAACAGAACTCACGGGATGTGTATATTGTAAAAAGGGAGTTATGAGCCAGGCATGGTGGTGCACAGTGTAATCTCAGTACTTGGGAGGCTGAGACAGGAGGATCACAGGTTCAAGACCAGCCTCAGCAACTTGGTGAGACCCTGTTTCCAAATAAAAAAATAAAATAGGGCTGGGGGTGTGCCCCTGGGTTTAGTCCCCAGTATCACACACAGAAAAAGAGAGGAAGGACTTATCAAATTGTCTCAGAAGCTGTTTAGTTCTAAATTGACTGCCTACATGCTAGACAGCCAGGGGAACCAGCAGCTGCTCCGAGGAGCTGGAGCCTTGAAACACGAGGGACCAGTGATGCAGCCCTAGTCCAAGACAGAGATTCCTGTGAACTCCCTGGAGAATGTTTGGTGAGAGTCCACACTGGAAGAGTGAAGGAGCTGGAGTTCAATCTCTTCAAGGGACAGCAGCAGCAATAGACCTGCTCAGGAAAAATGAGCTTGCCTTCACGCTGCTTCTTCCTTCCACTCTTGTTCCGTCCAGGGACCCAGCCTATTGGACAGTGCTGCCCGCACTCAGGGCAAGGCTTTCCCCTCAATTTGCTGTTCCAAATGCCAATCATCTCATCAACACACCCCATCCAGTCAAATTGACAATCCAGATTAACCATCACAAGTGCCAGGATAATGGATGTTTTATAAAGACCAGACTCTCACTGAAGCAGTGGTTACATCATATTATTTCATTGGCTTATGTGTATTCAAAAAAGACGAGAACTGCATGGTCTGTGATCTTACAGAGTTTATAATCTGTTGAAAATCCAAGGCCAAAGACCTGAGCAACTAGATTTCTGATGTCAAGGGCAGGAGAAAATGGGTATTCCAGCTCCAAAAGAGCCTGCAGATTTACCTTCACTCTGCCTTTTTCTTCTCTCTGGCTCCTCAACCAATCGGATGGTGCCCAATTACTCTAGGTGAGCACAGATTTTCCTGACCTCATTCAAGGATTCACATGTCAATCTCTTCCACAAATACCCTCACAGACATACCTAGAAATATTGCTTTACCAGTTATCTAGGTATCCCTTAATCCAGTCAAGTTGACACTTAAAATTAACCACCACAGTCTGTGAGGGTGTTACTGCAAGAAGTTAATTTTGAATCAGCAAGTTGAATAAAGATTTGCACTTACCCACATGTACTGGTAATATACAATCTGTTGAAGGCCCAAAGAGAACAAAATGATGGGGGGAGGGTGAAATCACTCTCTCTTTTGGAGCTGACACAAGCATCTCCTCCTGCTTGTGGACATCAGAGCTCCAGGTCTCCTGGTGTTGACACTCCAGGACTTACACCAGTGGTCTCCCAGGTTCTCAGACCTCTGGCCTCACACTGAGAGATGCACCATCAGCTCTCCTGGCTCTCAGGCTTCAGATTCAACCTGAACTATACCACCAGCCTTCCTTCAGCTTGTAGGCAGTGTGCTGTGGGATTCACATCCATGCATAATCGAATGAGCCATCTTTCATAATTATTCTCATACA
Source organism: Glis glis (assembly GCA_004027185.1). Taxonomy (NCBI): domain Eukaryota; kingdom Metazoa; phylum Chordata; class Mammalia; order Rodentia; family Gliridae; genus Glis; species Glis glis. The sequence goes on from PVJS01036147.1 coordinate 8,620, forward strand.
TTTATCCATAGAGATATGTCCTGTTGGTCCCATTTCTCTGGAGAAACCTGACTAATACATTTAAGATTTTCTTTCAATGAGTTGATTTTAAAAACCAATATAGAATTAAATCAGAATTAAGCCATCAGTTGAAGTAGCAGTGTTACTCATGGCCCTGAAAAATAGAAGATAATGTAATTTCTAACAAGGATTACTGATTAAATACACTTAATAATATCCATATGATAGGAGATAATGTAATTTCTAACAAGGATTACTGATTAAATACACTTAATAATATCCATATGATAGAAGATAATGTAATTTCTAACAAGGATTACTGATTAAATACACTTAATAATATCCATATGATAGAAATCTATGCAACCTTTAAAAATATGCTTTAGGTAATGTTTATGAAAGAAATGCTCACAATATCATGCTAAGGGAAAAAACCTCAAGAAATATAGTATACATACAGTATACATATATACATGCAATATACAGTATGTATACAGTATCTATAACCTTTGCAATAAAGGACTAAATTGACCTGAAAGACAGTGGTTATTTTAGACAGTTTTCAGGTTCTTTATCTTTGTATTTTTTCAATAATTAGGTTTGAATATTAATTACTCAAAGATATGCTTTTAAAGTTATACGAATATGCTTTTAAAGGTGGCTTTACAACTGGGTATGGTGGTGCACGCTTATAATCCCAGTACTTGGGAGGTTGAGACAGGAGGATCACAGGTTCACAACCAGCCTCAGCAAATTAGTGAGGCCCTCTACCACTTAGACCTCTATTTCAAAATAAAAAATAAAATAGGGGCTGGGGGTGTAGCTCAGAGGTAGAATGCCCCTGGTTCAATCCCCAGTACCACAAAAGAAAGAGAGAGAGAGAGAGAGAGAGAGAGAGAGAGAGAGAAAGCTTCACTATATCAACAATCCTGTGGTATTGAAAAAGGAAAAATTTCCACCCCAAATAACATCGTTTCCCCACCAAGGAATGTATTTTAATCCAAAACATCTTCTCATTATATGCAAAGGATATACATGTTTGTCCTTTTCCTTTCTCTTACTCTTGGGCAATGCATTGACATCCTTGAACATCATGTTATTCTACCTTGTGCCAAATGAGGTACTTACAAGACTCTGATGGAAGCTTTAAAATAGAAGAGAAAGATCATGTGGCAATATGTACTGCACTTACTTACATGTATAAGAGCAATGCAAATCCATGCCAAATATTCAGCCAAATTGAACTTCAAGTATCCAATGATGTGCTCATGGAGGTCATCTTAGTCCATTCGAAATTACGTATTCCTATTCAACTTGCAACACCGACACCTGCAACTGATTTATATTGGATTGTAAATGACAAGCGAATAAATATACGTACCCATCACGAATCCACTGTACACCAGTTCTGATAAATCATCCCTTAATATTTATTGAATGTTTTATGAGAAAGATTCCTCATTCCATTTTAGAACACTCTAATTGTCAAGGTCTCGTTATTTTATGAACCTCTTCATCGTGTAATTCTTCTGACTTGCTCCAGTTGTGCAAGGTCTGCCCTTGTGCGGTTACACAAAAGAACCCCTCCCCCTGTGATTACTATTTAACTCTTTCATGACATTGGTCATCTTCTTTCTAAGTCATTCAATTGTTACTCACAGATCTTAGTTTATAAATCACTAAATATCCTGGGGTCCTTTTTGAGAAGAGTTCCAATTTATTAACATTGTTTTGAAAATGGATAGCCAGGATTGAATAAAATATTTCAGGTCTCATCTTCTTCCTTGTTCAGGACAAATATTACTGATCAGAACATGAGCCAAGATTGTATTTGGGGCAATTTTATATTAGTTCTAAGGATGTTCTAAGGATGTTCTAAGTTCTAAGGATGTTCTAGTTCTAAGGATGTGGTCATCAAAATTCCCAGTATATGAGCTTATGAGGTTTCAAGGTTAACACAAACAAAACATATTAATTGAAAAGAATATTATGCTAAATGCATACATACACATTGATTAATTTTTCTGTTAGCCAGTGTTACAAACATATGCAAACAAACCAATCCAGATTTTTTAAAAAAAATTTTTGGTGCTGGGGGTTGAATACAGGGGCATTCTGCCTCTGAGTTACACCTCAGCCCTATTTTATTTTATTTTTTATTTGGAAACAGGGTCTTGCTAAGTTGCTGACAGCCTAAGTTGCTGAGGCTGGCTTTGAATCTGCAATCCTCCTGTCTCAGCCTCCCAAGTACAGGGTTTACAGGTGTGCGCCACCACCCCGGGCTAACCTAGAATATTTGGTTTACAGAAATGCCATTAAAATATTTCACTAAGCAGCATTTCACATAGATTATGCTTTATGCTATAAATCTGTGCAATTAGTACAAACACAAAATATATTTCTATCATTAGCTAAATTTAGGAAGCTCTAGATTAAACCAAATCAAGCAATTCTCTTCACTATAGGACTTATCAGAACCTTTAATATTTTAATATGTTAATATACACTGTGAGTCTATGCTATCAAGTGTTTCCTAGACTTTTAAACCATAGATTTTTTTTTGGTACTGGGGATTAAACCCAGGAACATTCTACCACTGTGTTGCACCCCCAGCCCTTTCTTATTTTTTATTTTGAAACAGGGTCTTGCTAAGTTGTCCAGGCTGGCCTTGAACCCCAGGTCCTCCTGTCTCAGCCTCCCAAGTACTAGGATTACAGGTGTGGGCCACTGCCCTTGGCTTATAGAATGTCTTATTCTTTGTGAAACACATGGGACTAGTGCATTCTGCAGAGCAGATCTGGGAAAAGGTTGCCTGAAATTAAATTGGGAAGAGGTGAGTTTTTTAAAATAATAATTTGACATCCATCTTTTAGCCACATTACTTACTCATTAAACTACTTTGGCTGTTCCAGTAAATACAGAACTAGTAACCAAAGCTCTCTATTTTATTAAGAGTAACTCTAAAGAGTTAATACTTTGAGATAGTATGAGGATTTGCTAATGAGCTTTTCCAAGGAATTAACTTATCCTTTTGAACTGTTCTTTAAGGCAACACAAATGCATTTTAGATTACTTAGGAATATAGTGATCAACCCATAGTTGAATGTTCAGCTTACATGTTTCTAGAAGCTTCTTTCCTAACATGCTATGCATTTTCAGAATTTTTCCCTTTCTTGCTTCTATTGCAGAATACACATTTGTTGCAAGTGAACTTCCCTGGGGCTGCCGCACCCCACTGCCTTCGGGTTACTTTATGAGGCTCTCGCAGGAAAAGGAAAAAGAAAAGAATCTAAGCTAAAGCTGTATTTGAGAAGAAAGCTTCAATTTTTCATCTGGCATCTAAATTTGTACAAAAACCTGTTTGTTCTTTGAAGGAATTTTGAGCTTCTGACATTATAGGAGCGTGAGTTGTCACACACCCTTACTTCCATGGAAGGTTGTCAACGTGGCGTGTTGTATGACTGCTGTTGCTTTTTGAATAGAGTGCCTTGCCCTGTTCTTTTTACCCTTTTTAATTCTGATGGGCCAGTTAGTTAACCTAGAGCCTCAAAAGTTCTAGATTTCTTCAGTCCAAATATTCTGGGTTGACTTGTTTGTATGTGGGTGTTACACTGGATAAAGGTAGGCTTCATTTCATTTCATTTGTGCATTAAAATATATATAGTGTCCCAGTTATGTGACAGGCACTCTTTTAGGCATTGGGGATAAAAATTGAATAAGATATGGTAACTGTGCTTGAAAGAATAGTTTTCTATAATTTGCAAGTCAGACTTATGAATAACTCCTCTTAAACCAGTGGAAGAACTATAAATGAAGGGAATGAGGGAAAGCAAGTATAGTTTTTCTAAAATGTTAAATATAAAATAATGTATGTTGTTATGAACATATCATTAAGTAAAGGGCTAGTGGAAAATATTCACTGAGGAGTATGTTCCAGAATTGGAATGTGGATGGGATGCTCTGCTCCTCCACCGAGCCGAAGGAGAGGGAGCCTCACTCCATCAGAGCGGTAAGAGGAGTGAGACGGATAGGTCTCTTGATTACTTGTGTTTCCACCTGAAGAGCTAAGGGAAAGAAAACACTTATATACCACTTTCAAAGTCTTTTAAAAATAAATATCTTTGTTTAAAATAAAAACAAATTACAAGCACAAACTTTTCCATATAGAGAGGAGATAAATGGTACCCTAGGATTTTACCTAGATCTCAAAAGGACTTATTCATCTTATCATAGTCCTAAACATATTTTTTTGACTAATAGTTACTTTAGACAAATTCTCCCCAGAGGTAAGGATGTTTACATAAACCACGTGTCTTAGAAATCTAGCTGTTCAAGCGAGCGTGCACGCATGTGCGCGCACACACACACGCACACACACAGGAGATACTAAGTAGTTTGGATCTCATGCTGCAGATTTGGCACATACAAAGGCATTCTTAAGCTTTCCATCGGCTCCTCATGAATCTGGGCCTGAAACGTTCTGTGACAGTTTCTCTTAAAATTGGTATCAAACAAATTAAAATGTCAGGTTTTTATTTTTTTGGTATTGGGGATTGAACTAAATGGCTTCTACCTTTGAGGAGCAATCCCCCCCAGCCCTATTTTATTCTTTTTATTTTGAAATAGTGTCTTGCTAAATTGCCAAGGATGGCCTCAAATCTGCAATCCTCTTGTCTCAGCCTCCTAAGTATTGGGATTACAGATGTGCACCACCATGCCCCTCAAAAGTCAGGTCTTCAATTACTCACGTTGAACTGCTGCTCATCCATTTCACTTAACAACAGTCCAGTTACTCCTATATTCCCATTTTTATACCTCTAAAATATAAAATATCTTTTTGCTCTGCTATACTAATTTTCTGGCTTACTATTGATTGTCATTTTTTCTCTTTCTCTCAACAGGGTTGTAAATTTTTCTTTCTATAAATGGTGCTGTATATATATTTAAGCCAATCATGTTAAAACCATATGTAAAGATGATTTGTATTAAATAAAACTAGAAATCATACCTCTCTCTTCTTCTGGCCTCTTTTTCTCTCTTGATAAATTATTTTTCAAGCTCCAAAAATCCTAAGAGAGAGCATTCTATATTTATATCACAGTTAGTAGGCCTCTATAGCAATTTTGCTTAACAGAAAATGTGTACCTCTTATATATTGAGATTACCTCCATGAAATATGGTTTAGAGATACTTTTCATTTTTTATTTAATAACTGAACTGATACAGTCAGAGAGCCATTATAGCCAATATAGTCTAAAAATAGCATCATAACCTAAAAATAGCATTTCCATGCTATTAAATATAAAATAACAATGCTCAGTTATGAAGGAGAAAATTCTTTCTCCATCTGCCACTAAATTTAAAAAATCAAGAATCTGTTCTTTAATCATGTAAAAAAGTAAGAAAAGATATGCCTCTTATATTTTTCCCAATGTAATAACTTGGATATTATTTCTCAAAATTATTTATTCTTATAAAAACAAAGTAGCAAACATTAGAATAACAGCATTAAATTCTCTGAATATTATTCCTAAAGCAAATAAATCCTGCTGACTCTAACTAGAGTTTTAACCACCAATTATGAGAAAAAAAATGAAAGGAAATATAATATGTTTTGGGGATGAACAGGGGATAAAAGTTCAACTAATCTTTTTTTAGTTCATTTGTCTTTATTAAAATATACTAGCCATTTTCTGCCAAAATTAATCAGGAAAATATGGATACTGGTCATGGCCAAATGGTGTCTTGTGATTCTCGCTCTAGGGATGAGTACACAATGAGGGACGACGGAGTTAATAAAATAACCTGGAAGCCTCCCTCCTTCTTGTTTCTGCAGCTAAAGTATGAGAAGTGGTCTTATTTTACTTATATAACCTCCCTAAAGTAGGGTAAAGAGTAAAATAATGTTCATATAATTGAAGATGTGATGCGATTCAGTTGAGTGGGTTTTCACTGTCCCCTCTGTGCAGTGTTGCAAGACTGAGCACAGCTCTGAATGGTGACCTTGAGTTTAAAAGCAAGCAAAGGTTAGCTTATCATCTCAGCTTATGCTAGAGTTTTCTCTTGCTCATTTATTTATTTACTTGGGGTGCTGGGGATCAAACCCAGGGCCTTGCCCATGCTAAGCACGTGCTTTATCACTACCCCAACCCCATTTTTTTTCTGGTTTAAACTAGAACTCTTTGTGACATTATCCTGATAACAGCTGGGCATTTATTAAGACTAGAAGGTAATTAAAACAAGTAAGTAGGCAGCTAGCATGGCCCGTCTCTCCTTCCTCTTTCTGTTTTGTTTTTTAAAGAAGGAATTCAAGAATGGTCAAGAGTTTCAGGTAGAAGATTCTAACTAGTACATGACAGTAGATGACCTTTCCGTGTGAAATCTCTGGATTCCTGGCTCACCGGGCAGCTGTCATAAGGGGTGGTGTGCAGGCGAATCTTGTGATAAAAACCTTGAAACATTCTCAAAATCTTCTGTGTTATGTTCTATTGCAAAGTTCACATGGAATTTTTCTTCATTCTTATTTTTTTAAGAAAATTTTAGCAAAACAAAATAATTTCTGATTCTTTAGTTAAATAAAAAAAACTAAGGCATCTCCTGGACAATGTAATGAACTCAAACTCCTGTTTTATCTACAACTGCCTTGATGTGCACATCACAGAGGTCAAAATTGTGAGACTTGAGTCTTATGTATCTGAGGTGGCATACACCTGTAATACCAGTACTTGGGAGGCTGAGACAGGAGGATTGCAGGATGAGGACAGCCTCAACAATGTAGTGAGACTCTCAGCAATCTAGCAAGACCCTGTTTCAAAACAAAACAAAACAAAACAAAACAAAACAAATTTTAAAGGGCTAGGAGTATAGCTCAGAGGTAGAATGCCTTTGGTTTCAGTCCCCAGTACCACACACACAAAAAAGAAAAGAAAAAGAAACCAAAACAAAACAAAATAAAAAGTCTCACAACTGAGGAACAGCAACTGCTGTGACTCTGACAAGGAACTCAGCACCTCTGAATGTCACCTCTGACTGTCACCTCTGACTGTCACCTCTGACTGTCACCTCTGTCAGTCTGTATCTTTAATATTCAGAAGATGATATAGACTCTGCACGAGTGATAGGTTTTGTTTTGTTGTGTAATTTCTTGCTAGTACTATTACTAACATCATAATTGTGTAGTTAACATTTACTGAACACTGCCATATGCTGGGCACTGTACTCAGAGATTTACATGTAAACTCATTTCATCATTCCAATCATCTAATAAAATGGACAACATTATTATTTTGATTGTGTAGACAGGGAAACAGAGGCACAGAGAGGTGGGAATACTTGCCCAAGTCACACTAGTAAATGACCATGTGTTAACCACCAAGATTCAGATACGATTCAGATAAGCCTCTGTGCTGCTTTCAATTCCTATAAAGTTCTCTCATTGTTAGGATGCAGTTGTTGTTAAGGAAAATCGTTAATATTGATTTTTCTTATTCTGATTGCTCCATTTAACCATGTATAAATAATTTCACATGAATAGAACCTGTAAATCGGAGAAGTTCTTATTTACTGAAAACACAAGTTCAGCCTGCAATGGTAGAAGCTATGAGAATACCACTCCTGATAACACCACACTTTTCAAAATCCTCTCCTACCTTCCCTCCCCCAAATAAAACCAGACACAGGCAGTTTAGTTGGTATATTGGTTTACTCGTTTTTAATCTCCCTGCCTGCAGTGAACAAACAGTTATCATAAATTAGAAATCTAAACCTTTATGAAAGAGGAATTAATTTTATTAATGTTCTAATATAAAGCTGCCATGGGGAAGGTGTCAAGGCTAAAACTGTACAGCATTCGTCAGCCATGATTTATAGTGTCTCTAAAATAGGTGGCATTATCTGAATTGGCCATCTATTCTTGGTTTCTAAAAGTGTAGAGTGACTAATAAGAAGATTCAGGTGAACTGAGAGTACTGGATGAAAAGCAACAATCATATAACTTATCCATTCACGAGCACCTTTTCATCAGAAGATTGCAATGTCCTTTACAATCACAAATTTATAAGCCTCATAAATTGCCTACAGCAAGGGGTGCTATCTGTTTAATTAAAATGTCAAGTTGGTGATTATGTAACTTTGTAAGGCAAGTGAAGGAGAAGTGTCAGATGGCCTAGTTTCTGAGGGGAAGCTGACCTGCACTCCTGAGCTGAATGAAGGTACCTCATGCACACATCCAACAGAAGGCCGGGCCTCCGCGAAGACACGCAGGGTTATCAAAATGGTATTGGATATGACTCAATTTCTAAATGTCCCATTTATATGCATTGCTTCATAATGGAAGCTTAGAATTTAGTGGAAGGAAGGAAGGAAGGAAGGAAGGAAGGAAGGAAGGAAGGAAAGAAGGAAGGAAGGAAGGAAGGAAGGTTTAATTTAATTTTTCTGTTAGCAAAGGACACCCTTCCCAAACCCTCAAATGTCTCCTCCCCTCCAAAACAATATGGAGCTAGGTTCTCTAATCCAGTGAGATCTACGTAAAAACAGGCACTTCTAAGACATGGGCTAGAAGAAAATTACTGTTAACTCTAGAGCATTACATTTGGATGAAAGGAGATATAAATTCAGCCTGTTTTATTTCATAGACCATTCTCTTTTATTTTTAAGCTCAGAATTTCTGTCCTTTTTGTGCCTATATTTTATTCATTTGTAAATGGGTAATGACTGGGCTATCTATGTGCTAGAGATGGAGATAAAAATAATAGAGAGTGCTCTCAACAGAGTTCTCATAAAATCAGGAAGAAATTTGGTATTTTAAGTAGTTCATTTATAGAATGGCAAATAATATATACCAAGTTTATAATTTGAAGATTATTACTACTTTCTGATAATTCTAAATTAAATTCCTAGAGCTCAAGCTATACATTCAATAAATAACAATTTATAATTAACTCTTATGAAAACTATGTGTTTTAGAGATAGTCCAAAAATATTATTGTTGTCCCAAAGAACTTCAAAAAATCTTAAATTATTTAAATTGTTACTATACAACAGTAAATTTAATTTTGAAAGATATACAACTGTGATTGTTTTTTCTGTACTTCATCTGAATGAGTCAAATTTTAATTTTATGTGACTGACTTTTATCTTTATGAATTTTGCATGTGCTCATTGCTCTAGCCCCATGCTGTCATATAAACATCAGCAGGTTCAAAATTAACAGAAGCAGAACAATGATAAAACTTCTCTAGAAAGAAAGCTTGTAAACTTCAATAGCTGCTCCTGGACTCACTTACATTTATAAAAGCAAAAGAAATATTCAAATACCAGAAGCAATGAAGATAGAGGACTGAAACATCTCTATGCTCCTGCAAGCTATTTTTAGAAATCTATAGAACTGTTGTTAACAACATACTACTTTATTGTAACAACACCCATAGGTTTTCAATGCTCCCGGTGTTGTTATGATATTGAACATTTAACTACATTCCACAATACAAGAGAGAAGAGGAATAGAGACACTAAAGTATAATGTGTGATTGAGGTAGATCTTGCAGGTGAAGATAAAACTATAAAACCCCCAAATGGCCGGGCGTGGTGGCGCATGCTTATAATCCCAGTACTTTGGGAGGCAGAGACCGGAGGATCCGGGTTCGCGGCCAGCCTCAGCTCTCTCGCTCTCTCTCTCTCCCTGTCTCTCTCTCTTTCTCTCCTTAGTGAGGCCCTCTGCAACTTCGTGAGACCCAGTTTCAAAATAAAGTATAAAAAATAGGGCCGGGGACGTAGCGCGGAGGTAGAACACCCCTGCGTTCAATCCCTGGTACCGCAAAAAAAACAAAAAAACAAAAAACAAAAAAACCAAATGAAGCCGGGCGTGGTGGCGCACGCTTGTAATCCCAGTACTTTGGGAGGTGGAGACCGGAGGATCCAGGTTCGCGGCCAACCTCAGCTCGCGCATACGCGTGATCTCTCTCTCTCTCTCTCTCTCTGTCTGTCTCCCTGTCTCTCTCTCTCTCTCTCTTTCTCTCTTTCTACTTAGTGAGGCCCTCCGCAACTTTGTGAGACCCGGTCTCAAAATAAAGTATAAAAAATAAGGCCGGGGGCGTGGCGCAGAGGTAGAACGCCCCTGCGTTCAATCACAGGTACCGCAAAAAAAATTCTAAAAAAAAAAAAACCCAAATGAAATAGACCGTATTTTAGAAAGGTGACATGAATGAGACAACTATGACATGTAAGAACTGGGAAATAAGGACTGGGTTTTGGCCTCTCCATTCAATTTGTCCCTTTAGTCTTGTTTGGGTAGTGTAGTCTTTTCATTTAAACCTAGCCTGTAAACACTAATAGTTACTGCCTTTTAGTTGTCTAGTCTATTTTTTACCTTGAAATTCACATGTGCTTTCTCAAAGAGTCCCACGTGTTTATGGATACACCACTACAAAAGAACAAGCCCACTTCTCTGTTGCAACAATGGTCACAAAAATTGCGTTGTGTTCTTAGCCAGCCCCATGGTGGGGTTGGGCTTGTTTCTCTCTCAAGATGACCATCAGCAGTAACACAGGTTGCAATGTTTAGCATCTTTAAAGGAAATTTTATCTGGCAACACTATCTATGTTTATTTGGCTTTTTTCTTTTTCTCTTTCTCTTTTTCTTAATTTCATTTTCCTACCTTTGGACATGTCTCACAGGTGATAGATGTTTCTCTTGTCTTCATGAAGCTCTGTTTCTGGAGACATTTTTCATCACTCCCACCACTTTTGGGGTCTTCCATGGATTCACCGTGACCAAGGAAACAAGCTGTTTCCTAGCAACGCGGCCCTTTAGGAGGTATTGTTACCAGTCTCTCAGAGCTCATCAAAGAAATCCCTGTGCTCCTAGAGCAGTGTTGACAGTGAAGGTTGTCTGCAGGGAGCGGTCTACACTGTGGCCTGACTGACTCTTGACCACAGAAAAGTAAATGGTGGCGTCCAGAGTGCCCCTGACAGTCGCACTGTTTTCAGTTGCATTATTTCTTGGACTGTGTGCACACCTGGCTTGGGTTTTGTTGAAACGATGCTTGTGTGACATGTCCCACAGCATTTGGTTTCTTGCTTCTCTTCTATAGTTTCAGAACTTGAAGAAGGAGCAAAAGGGAAGAAATCTAAATCTTGCTTGAAGTTTGGTTAAATAAAATGCTTTTGAGGTGAAGATAGGGAATTCTGCCTTGTTCATAACAAGAAGGGATACCACATTATGATTTCAAAGTAAATGTTTTATAACTTTGCATAGAAAAGGAAGATATATTATATTATAAAATCATTTATTCGTCCCACTCTGCTCAATGTGTCTAGGAAGCAGACTGAATTCATGAGGTAATAAAATGAAGGTTCTGTGAACATGCAACTCCTGTGTCTCCTTATAGAAATAGAAACTTTTAGCTGTGCTTTTGAGGGAAACTGAGAAATTGCAGTTTGCCAAAAGCACAATAAACTCTTTCCTAGTTTTTTTCTGCTTCAGAGAACAAGATATTTGAGAAACCACTTTACTCAAAATCTAGTTTCAAAACAAAATATTTGGCATTTCTCAGAAAAAGTATCATGTTGTCCTTTCCATTCTTTTTTTCTGTTCAGTAGAATCTATCTAGAGACAAAAAAGTTTTGGTTACTCCATGAATGTGTTGCATATCAAAACATTGAAAACATATTTCCCTCCACATTAAGCTTCTTTCAGAAGGTCAATTTTATATACCAAATGCTTCAGGCTAAAACTTAGCACAAAAACCTTCTATGCTAAAAAATATAATAAAGCTAGGCACAGTGGCACACAGCTGTAATTCCAGTACTCGAGAGGCTGAGTCAGGAGGATTGCAAGGTTGAGGCCAGCTTCTGCAACTTAGCGAGACCCTGTTTCCTTCTTTTTTTTTTTTTTTTGTGGTACCGGGGATGAATCCAGGGGCGTTCTACCTCCGCGCTACACCCCCAGCCCTATTTTTTTATACTTTATTTTGAAACCAGGTCTCA
>PVJS01036148.1:0-20605 GCA_004027185.1 Glis glis
CGGCCAGCCTCAGCTACTTAGCGAGGCCCTCCGCAACTTAGTAAGACCCTGTTTCAAAATAAAGAATAAAAAATAGGGCTGGGGAGCCAGGCATGGTGGCACACTCTTGTAATCCCAGTACTTGGGAGGCTGAGACCGGAGGATCCCGGTTCGCGGCCAGCCTCAGCTGCTTAGTGAGGCCCTCCACAACCTAGTGAGACCCTGTTTCAAAATAAAGAATAAAAAAATTGGGCTGGGGGTGTAGCTCAGAGGTAGAATGCCCCTGGGTTCAATCCCCGGTACCACACACACACACACAAAAATAGGGCTGGGGGTGTAGTTCAGAGGTAGAATGCCCCTGGGTTCAATCCCCAGTATGGCAAAAAAAAAAAAAAGAAGCCAGGCAGAAGGCCCCAGGGGATGACTGGATAAAATGGAGACATCCAATGCACATTCAACTTGGGCAAATAATCTATATGCACATAGGGGAAGGTAGAGTAATTTATTTTATTTTAGTTTTTGGTACTGGGTAGAACCCAGGGGCGTTCTACCTCCGCGCTACACCCCCGGCCCTATTTTTTATACTTTATTTTGAAACCGGGTCTCACGAAGTTGCAGAGGGCCTCACTAGGTAGAGAGAGAGAGACAGACAGGGAGAGAGAGAGAGAGAGAGAGAGACAGACAGACAGACAGAGAGAGAGCTGAGGCTGGCCACAAACCTGGATCCTCCGGTCTCTGCCTCCCAAAGTACTGGGATTACAAGCGTGAGCCACCACGCCCGGTCAATATCTGGTCACTTGATGAGCCACCATTTATCTTTTTATTCCATTCTACCACCACGGTTCCAATTCTTCCTTTTCTCCTATGACACTAGTGCTAATGTCTAGTGTTTCTAAACTTTGCATACATTATGGCATTTACATACATTATCTCTGATATACAAAATACTTCTCTGAGGTAGTTGTAATTCTCTTCATTTTGCAGATAAAGAATAAAACTCAGATAGGTTAGGCAGTTTACCCACAGATAACAAGTCTAAGAGAGGTTCTGTATATTTACTCCCGAACCAGGGTTCTATTTTTTTTTGTACCCAGGGGCATTCCACCTCCAAGCTCCACCCTTATCCCTTTTTATTTTTTATTTTGAAACAGGGTCTTACTAAGTTGCTGAGGGTCTTGCTAAGTTGCTAAAGCTGGCCTCAAACCAGCAATCCTCCTGTCACAGCTTCCCAAGTACTGGGATTACAGGCATGCACCACTGTGCCCAGCTTCTATTTTTTAATAATGGAGATTGGACTGTATGCCTTTAGGATTTTAAGAATCTTACCTCCTTGAGAATTTTTTGTTTGGAGGTTTTGGAAGGGGTTGTAGTTCTACCAACATATCTTTAAGGTTTGAACAGTTCTCTGCTATCTGGGAACATCATCCTCTTTCATAGAACACCTAACTCTTGGGAAAGACATAAATTGGCTTAAGTGAAAGGAAAGGAGCATGTGACCAGTCAGCTAGATCAGACAAGTTTTCGATGATTACTGAGATGTGGCTGATGCACTGTCAAGTATGCAAAGTATGCACACATGCACATCATTGGATACATCCCTCCACTTGAGGGTGGGTGGAATCTGGGACTTTCAGCCAAAAGAATATAGAAGAGATGACAGGCTGTCATTCCCATGATTACAAGAGCTCTACTCTCTGGGATGGAAAACATCTATATCTGGGTACCCAGTGTATCCCCCTGTCTCTGAGTGGTGCTCACTTAAACTTTAGGTCCTAGCTCTAGCACCGCCTCCTCATCGCAACCCCCTTGGCCTTCCCACCCAAAGCAGGTTCCCTCCACATCACTCTTAATCACTTCATCTTGTTTGTTTTCTCCATTACACTTACCACCCTTTCAAGATTATCTGAATTATTCAATTTGTTTGTCTGCCCCAACTCTTTCTCCCTTCCTCCAAATATAATCTTTACCCAGTACTTGGAAGGCTGAGACAAGAGGATCGTAGGTCCAAGGCCAGCCTTAGCAACTTAGCAAGACCCTGTTTCAAACTAAAAAAAAAAAAATTAAAAAGGCTTGGGGTGTAGCTCAGAGGTAGAAAGCTCCTGGGTTCAATCCCCAGTATCAAAACAAACAAACAAACAAACAAACAAACAAATACAAATATAATCTTTACAAAGGCAGGTCTCTGTTTCCTTCAATGCTGTATCCACTGTGTATAGCATAGTGCCTGGCAGTACTATGTGTTTGGTATGTATTTTTCAGAACAAGCATGTGTCAAGCAGAGCAACATAAAACAAAAACCAGAGCTTCTCTGGTGAAAGCTAGGGTAAGAGGGTTGTGATCTCTGAATGTTTGGTAGATTTCTATCCTTTTCTTTATAGACATTTCAGCAACACCTGCATAGGATGTCAGGGCTTCACAAACCCAGTTCAAACATTCCTCCCCTAATCAGATGTATTAATGCTACTGAATCTAAACTACTGCTGATTGGGAGATACTCCATTATTTTACAGTTCACTAAAAAAGGAAAAGATAGGGCCAAATCATGATACCCCATCAAGAACACACATCCATCTGGGTATGGCACCAAGAGTCTATAGTCCCAGCTACTCTGGAGGCTGAAGCAGGAGGATTGCTTCAGCCCAGGAGTTTGAGGCCAGCCTTGGCAACAGAGAAAGACTATCTGGAAAAACAAACACCACATCCTGATTCCCTGTGTTAAAATGTGCTGCTTGCCTTCAGATCATAGCTCAAAAGTCACTTCCTGACTACCCCTGCCTGCTGGCCAGTATAGATCATCTTTCCTCCCATACTTTCTGAATTCCCATTTCTCCAAAACATACACTGCAATTTTTATCAATTGTGTAATTATTGGTTTCAAATCTCTCTCCAACATTAGAATGAAAACTGAATGAATCGCCAGGCATGGTGGCGCATGCTTGTAATCCCAGTACTTTGGGAGGCGGAGACCGGAGGATCCGGGTTCGTGGCCAGCCTCAGCTCGCTCTCTCTCTCTCTCTCTCTCTCCCTAGTGAGGCCCTCCGCAACTTCATGAGACCCAGTTTCAAAATAAAGTATAAAAGAAAATAGGGCCGGGGGTGTAGCGCGGAGGTAGAACACCCCTGGGTTCAATCCTAGGTACCGCAAAAAAAAAAAAAAAGAAAACTGAATGAAGGCAGATATTAGGTCTGTTTACCATGAGCCAGTGGAATGTTGATTAACCAGGTCTCTGGAAAAAAAATAGCAGTATTTGCCATTTTACATGGTGTATTCTCACCTTGGCTGATGTCAAGCTACCAATAGTTTACGACATTCTTGAATAGCTAACAATTGGTTCTTGCAAGCTGGTACTATCCTGCTCCAGCACAGAGATGACCCAGGGTCAAATGCTGTCTCTACACATAATAGAAGTTCAATTAATGATTGGTTAGTGAATCAGTAAATTGTTATTGAATCACTGTGAATGAATATGTAGCAGTATTTAAAACTTAACACAGACCTAAAATAAATCTTTATTTCTCCTCCATACTTGTGCTTTTCCCAGTTTTCACTTCCATTAATGGTTTTGCCATTCACTGTTACTTGGGGCAAAAATCTTTTGCATGTTACTCTCTCCTTCACCTCTCCCCACTACCCTCCACATCCATGAGAGTATGTCTTGCCCATTCTACCCTGATGTGCATTCCATAACAGTCCACGTTGTAGCACCACCCCCATATCCAACATCCTAACCCCCTACACCATCATCTCTGGCCTGGAGCATGACAACAGCCCCCTCCCTGGTCTCTCTGCCTTTTGGCTTAGCCTCCCAAATCCACCCTCCACCAAGAGGCCATAGGGTTCTTTTACAAATACAAATCAGGCAGTGTCGTCCCTGTTGCAGCCCTCTGTGCCCTGGCACTGCCCTGGGCCCCTCAATCACACACCTGAGCACCTTACTCCCCAAGGTGTCTTCACAGATGGCCTCACTTCAGTTCTTCCAATGCCCTAATTTCCTCCCTGCCCGAGGGCCTTTGCCCTTGCTCTCCTCTCAGCTTAGAATACCCTTTTCTTAGGAGCACAACTGCCTCTTTCACATATGACTTTCATTCCTAATTCATCTCCTTGGAAAGACCTTTCCTAACCACTTCTCTAAGTAGCATCGCATCCTCCCCTTCCAGCTCCCGTTTTATTGCTCTCGGAGCCCTTATCATTATTTGAAATTATCTTGCTATGTTAGTTTGCAGAGTCTGAGACAAGGGCTTGGATACCAAAACTTAACTCGGGAGGGCGGCATTCGCGACCAGGCAACGCGCCTGCGCAGCCATCTCGGGACTACAATTCCCAGTGTCCGGCTCGCAGAGCGCTTCCGCTTCCGGTCGCCTGGCGACGGGCGGTCGCTGGTTTTGCTAGGGGCTGTGTGGGCGGCTGAGGGGACGTGAGCGTGTGTGTGTGTGTGTGTGTGTGTGTGTGTGTGTGTAGGTGAGCGTGTGCTCATGCGTAGGTGTGTGTGCAGGTGAGCGTGATGGGCTTAGTGTCTTTTGTTAGAGAGCGTATTGGGCAGACGACTGTGTGTCGGGGGGTGTGAGCCTGGCAAGTCTGACTTGTAGCTGTGATGGTATTGTGTTTTATTTATTTATGTATTTTGTCATAGGTGTGCAGTTGTGTTAGTGTGATTTCTGGGGGTGTGTGTAATTTAACTCATGAGACTGTATGTGTGATTTCTTGGAAAGTTGCTCTGGTATTGATTTCTAATAAAATGTAAAAGGCAGTCATTCAGGCAGGGAGAGGCAGTACTTCTGTTACATTGCAAGAGCTCCCCTCCCTTCTTCTGCCCCTTTGTTCTAAATGATTAACCCATAGTAATGTAAAGACAATTAAACCCTCTAGCCTTAGAAGCATGTAGACTTAAGAGCACCATAGAGGCAGTTAAGGCCTTTAGCCCTAAAATCACAGTGACTCTGCCTAACACATTTTAAAACCATAAAGATAGCAAGAGCCTTATGCCTTGCTGTTAGAGATTATACACAGTTGCACTGGCTGTAATCAGCACCCCTGTTTACCTCCTATTCTTTGTGACTCTGCCTCAATATGAGAAAGGCAAACTCCCTGTGTTAGATCAAAGTGCCCATAGTTGATAAGACAATCAATACAGCCCAATATAATAGGGGTAAAAACAAGGTAGATTAGTGACCTCTGCACTTAGTAAGTGCACTTAGTAAACTAGAAGGCACCACCTGCCTAAGGAATAAGTTATGCCTAAGAAATAAGTTACTAGTCCATTGCCTTGGTAGTGCTGATAAGAACATACTAATGCAAAAAGTGTATTTAAGGGGCCAGGGTCCGAAGGAGGGGCAGAGTTCCACTTTTGGGCTCTCCGGTGTGTCTTCCAGGCACGATGCTTTTTTCCTCTTCTCTTTTCTATTTCCTTCTGACTTTGTAGTAAAATTTGTTAAGCTGCAACCAAGCTGCCTATTAGTTTTGTTGTTGTTGTTGTTTTTGCGGTACCGGGGATTGAACCCAGGGGCGTTTTACCTCCGAGCTACACCCCCGGCCCTATTTTTTATCCTTTATTTTGAAACTGGGTCTCACGAAATTGCGGAGGGCCTCACTAAGTAGCTGAGGCTGGCCGCGAACCCGGATCCTCCGGTCTCCACCTCCCAAGTACTGGGATTACAAGCGTGCGCCACCACGCCCGGCACGCCTGTTAGTTTTAATTCACCTCTTCAGAAGATCTGATCTGAATTGAAGGGAAAGAGCCCACAGCACCACTCCCACTGTAACAATGTCGAGTCGGTTTGTGATTGTGCATCTGTATCCAAATGTGACTTTGTCTATAATTGAGTGTAGATTGTGATAAGGACACATAATATGTGATTTTGTGTGTCCTTGAGTGATTGTCTAAGGGGAACTTTTATTTGTGATTGTGTAATTGTTCTGGTGTGTCTGTGATTGGAAGTTTGTGTGATGTGAGGATATGTAGTGTGTGCCATTTAGTTTGCATATGGTTATGATTTTGTGCATCTGTTGTTATATGTGTGTTTATGAGGCTAACTAGTGGATAAGGAAGTGGGGGGAATTATATCATTATGTATCTAAACCCTGTTGGTGAGTATGTATGCCGGGCACTAGCCATAGAAGCTGTTGCTGTTAAAAGCCTCTCGAATGAATGAGTCAGAAATGATTTTTAGAGAAAATTATTATTATTATTATTATTATTATTATTATTGCAGTACGGGGGATTGAACCCAGGGGCGTTCTACCTCCGAGCTACACCCCCGGCCCTATTTTTTTTATACTGTATTTTGAAACCGGGTCTCACGAAGTTGCGGAGGGCCTCACTAAGTAGCTGAGGCTGGTGGCAAACCCAGATCCTCCAGTCTCAGCCTCCCAAGTACTGGGATTAAAAGCGTGCACCACCATGCCAGGCTGAGAAAATTATTATTATTAGAGAAATATATGGGGCAGCGGGTGGAAGGCAGAAAAAGCTTCTGCTTCTTCCACCAGCATCCTTTTTTGTTAGGGATTTAAACAAAGCATTTCTAAAAATGATTAAATGGCAAGGCAGTCGCAAGTTAAGTTTAGGGAGAGGAAGTCACGAGTTAGGTTTAGGGAGGGAAAGAGTAAACACTTGTGAGAACTAAGGAGGAAGTTGCATCAGGGTCCGTACTGCTCATCAGTCCCATCTGGTCCTTGGAAAATTGTCTGCTTGCAGGCAATTTCCACTGAGCTAGGTACTGTGTACAGAGGTGAGCCAGAGATGATAATCTCTGCATGTGGCCCAAGGCGACTTCCAACATCTCCTCCCTTTAGTTTTTGAGATAAGGCCAGTAATATAAGTTTTGGAACTTCTAGTTAATGAAACATCAGTTGTTTCCATCTGATTATGCAGACTGCATAAAGAATAAAAAGGAATATTACAACCAAGATAACCAAACCAAGCAGTCCCCATACATGAGTAGAAAAGTACTTAAAAGGGTTAAGAGTAGAAATACCATCAGCCAGGCTTTCCCAGACATGGCCAGAACTTGAGACTGTAATTTTAGTACATCTAATAAAGCATTATGAAAAGGATCTAATCCTAGTAAGTGATTTTTAACATGAGCCCATTCTGTATCATTATCCTTGTAAGGCACCTTTGTTACACAATATTCAGTAATATTATAATGACATTACAGACACTGTGACCACCCTAAGTCCTGTAATTATTCCCCAATGTGAATCTGAGTCTGCCAGGTTTCTGTATAATTCTTTTGGAGGTCATGTAACTTTTGGCATTTTGGACTGAGTGGTGTAGTTATGGTGGTGGTGGAAGCAGAGGCAATGATAACAATCCCAGCAATCAACACCAGATAAACCTCTTTGTCCTTTTCTTTAAGTGTGTTAATAGCTCTTGCATGAAGGCTACTGAGGGCGCCTCCTGCCAGGGCTCTTCAAGTGTAACTGGTACCCACACTGTAACAGGTCTTTTTTAAAATCTTAACACCAGTAATATTATCCCAAATGGTATAATTAATAATGTTGCTATAGGGTACATCTTTGACAAGATATATCATATAAAGTTTCTATCTCATTCCATTGTACTTTAATATTTCCTGTTAGGAATATGTAATGATTTAGCACACAAGCCTGAAGATAGATATCTTGTGTGTGATTTATCTGTACAGTAGAAGTCTTGTCAGTAGCATTTAATTTATAATAGGCCCTCCAAACTCTCAAGGGCTCCTTAATCAACCCAATCTTCCTTTTAATTTAGTAATAAGCACTGCAGAGTCCCAGTTATTTCGATACCCTAAACCTAGATCTACAGCTCGATTAAAGCCATCTGAAAGCCCCCCATGGGGTCCCCAATCAATAACCTCTTTCCCTACTATGGTCATCTTTTGAGGATGGGCTGTTACACACTTAGACCATCTTAATAACTCATCTTATGGATGTTCTAGTTTGTCCCAATCTATCCAGTTCTGATTTAGCCCTCTGGGTGGTGGCCTTTATCTGCCCCCAAGTGATCAGGTGAGCGGAAGTAATTCTCGGCATTGCTAAGTGTCTGTGTGAGAGTGTGTGTCTATAGTCCCATCACCAGTATAATCCAAAAGCTATAGGTAAAATGGATAAAAGCATAGTCTATATCATATACTCACTAGAAAGAAGTGCCAGGAGGGCAAGGATTTTTATCTCTTCATTACTTTTTAAAAATCTCCATTGTCTAGAATTGTGCCAAATACCTGGTAGGTGCTCAGTAAATCCTTGCAGAATGAGTGAATGGGGTTTAGTTCTAGCTCTGCTCTTCTTGTGACCCAGGGAAGGTTGCTCAATCTGTGTACCTGTTTCCTTGAGGGTTGTGTGTGTGTGGTGTGTGTGTGTGTGTGGTACTGGGGATTGAACCCAGGGGCATTCTACCTCTGAGTTAGAACAGGGTCTCACTAGGATGATAAGAGTCTCACTACTTGCTGAGGCTGCCCCCAAACCTGCGAGCCTCATATCTCAGCTTCCCAAGTACTGGGATTACAGGCATGCACCACCACGCCTGGATTTCCTTGAATTTTAATTGACAAATTATAATAGTCCCTCTGTCATTTCGGCTAAATGAGTCAGTAGAAGTAGAGTGCCTGGAGCCAGAGGTTCCTCTGTGTGTACAGTGATCTCCATATGTATAATTTTTGGCACCTCAGGGTCATTTATGGGTGTTGTCTGATTGCTGTCTTGGGATCCATCATCTTTGCTGATGTACAGATTGTATCTTGTATGTGTGTACTGATGTGCAGGTGTGTGGTTGCTCCCCCAACTCTGGACTCAGCAGTCTGGCTTCAAGTCCCAGCTCCAGCTTTGTGATGTTAGGTAAGGTACAGAATGTATGTGCATCAGAGTCCTCATCTGTGTAATAGAGACAAAGGCAATTTTAATTCAGTTACTTCTAAGGTGAAATATACGACCCTGGGGGCATGCCAGGTCCATCCAGGGGTCATCAGGACAAGGTGGCCATGAAGGGACAGACCTGCAGACTGGAGGTCCCAGTGAGAGCTAACAAGTGCTCCAGGTGTGCTGAGGCAAGGAAGACAAACAGCAGGCAGGGTGCAGAGCAAAATGTGAAGTCTGACTATTGAGAGGCCAGCTCTGCATCTGGTGACCTCATGACTGCAGGCTGAGAGAATGCCCAGGGCTCAGCACATAAAAGATTTTCTCACTGCCTTTGGTAGTTTCTTGAACTGTGTGTGAAGTTTCTCTGCTGAGAAGGTTGCTGTTTCTGTTTGCTAAGGTGCCCTGTGTGATGTTTTGGGTTTGTGATTACAGTAGTGCAATATGTGTGCCAGTCTGATTTAGGAAAGGATACTTGGGAGGTCACACTGATTTTGTGCTAAATTCATAACTTTGTGTGTTGTGGGGGGGTGTTGGGGATTTTTCCCCGCTGAATGTGGTATGTCTATGACCTGATGGAAATTTGCGTGTAGCAGGGGTAGGGTTATTTTGTGTTCACACATCTGTTTCAGTGGGATTTCTGTGTTAGTGATTGAATATCTTTGATTTTGTGTCAGAGTAGGTGGTGTGCTGGGGATTTGGTATGGCTGTTATGATACGTGTCAGTACATAATGCTGTGTTTCTGTGAGGGGTTAACTAGTACTTGCCTTACAAAGTGAGTGAGATGTTTGGGTTGGAGTGAAGGAGTGCCGGTATGAGAAGTGTATCTAAACCAGGTGGTCACAGTTTGGTGAGTATGTGGGGATGTGTGTTCCTCTGAAGATGTGTATCTGGCTAAAGATACCACTGTCCCATGTGAGACTTTCCCAAATGAGCTGTCAGGGAAGGGAGATTATGAGCAGAGGCCCAGGGTGCGGCCACAGCGACCTCAGGATGGTAGTCATGAATGTGTGTATATTTGTGTGCCTGCACATGCACCCACCCACACTCCTAGGCTTCTCTGTATTTCTCTGGCGGGTCCCCAGCTTTCATCAACATTCCAAGAGCATCTGTGATCCCATCTTTTTAAGTTACCTGGATAAAGATGTCAGAGCAAGGCTTTCCATCTGCTGGTCACATGTGTGGAAGAAGAGTGTGGCTGGCTTGAATGGGTGCAGTGGGGTTACTGTGGGAGATTTCAATAAAGCATCCAAATACGGTTGGTCTGTATGTGTGTGTGTTACTGGGGATTGAACCTAGGGGCATTTTACCTCTGAGCTATACTCCCCAGCCCTTTTCAATTTTTTGTTTTGAAGCTTGCTGAGAATCTCACTAAGTTGCTGAAGCTGGCCTCAAAAACCTGCAATCCTGACTCATCCTCCCAAGTACTGGGATTTCAGGTATGTGCCACTATGCCCAGCTGGTCTGGTTCTTAAATTTTGGAATTCCTTAGAAATATTGAAGTCACCTCATTCCTGAGATGCTGGCTTTTAATTAGAAATATAAGGAAAAACCTACACAAGAAAACTCAGGTCTGAAAAAACATGTGGGAAAAACTTGTGACTTCATGTGAAGAAAACCAAGTCTGAATACATGAAAAGACAGTAACATATTCCTAGGTGCTAAGATTAAATGTAACAATATTAATCCTAATTCATTTGTAAATTCATTATAATAATCAAAAGGCTGTTTTGGGGGGGGCACAATGCATCCCCAGCCCTATTTTATTTTTATTGTTGAAACAGGGTCTTGCTAGGTTAATGAGAGTCTCACTATTTGCTGATGCTCTCCTTGAACCTGTGATCTTCCTGTCTCAGCTTCCCAAGTACTGGGATTACAAGCATGCACCACTATGCCTGGCGAAAGGCTGTTTTAATAAACAAATCTTCATCTGAAAGAATAAAATTATATACACTTCATATAAATAAACATATATACACATAAACTTCTTTAAGACATAATGATGTAAGACTCCTTAAATATGTAAAATTAAAAAGGATAGCCAGGATTGGTGGCACATATCTGTAATCCCAGTACTTGGAAGGCTGAGACAGGAGGATTGCAGGTTCGAGGACAGCCTCAGCTACTTAGTGAGACTCTCATCAACCTAGAGAGATCCTGCTTCAAAATAAAAACAAAAAATAGGGCTGGGGTGTAGCTCAGAGGTAGAATGCCTCTGGGTTCAATCCCCAGTACCATCACCACAACAAAAAGATATAGATGTAGGACAAACTAGTGCAAATTAGATGGTCCAGATATAGATCCTGCACTATTATATGACTATATTCTTCATTTACTAATTACTGATGTTAGAGCAATTAACAATGGAGAAGGGGTAATTTTGATCTTTACACACAATACACTCAAGTAAATTCAACAATGGTTAAGGCATATTTAAAAATAATGAAACCCCAGAATAAAGCACTCTAATGCTTACAGAGGGTTAGATGTTATAGTCTTATAAAAGAAAAAATGGTTGAAATACATAAAAAATGGAATCCCTGTCAAACAGTAATTCTAAGAAAATGCCAAACAAGCTGGGAAAAACATTTGTGGCCAAAATGAAGATAAAGAATTAATATTTTTATTTTACAAATAAATTGTTCAAATTAATAGGAATACATTAAAGACACACAGACAATGCAAAGAGAGGAAATATAATTTCTTAAGAAACTTAGCAGAAAACGCTGATCCCCTTAAATATCAAATAAATACAATTAAAATGAGATGCCCTTTCCCCTATTAGCAAAGGTGAAAAGTGCTCTTATTGCATAACGCCAGCTGTTGGGGATGAACACATCCCTATGTACTACCAGCAGCAATACAAACTGGTGTAATGTTTTTGAAAGAAGCGTGCATGTATCAAGAACCTTAAAACAATTATACATGTTCTGACCTAGGAATCCTTCTTTGGCAAAATCTACCGTAAGAATCCTAAACTTGGAAAAATATTTAAGCACCAAAGCATTCACTATAGTATCATTTGTAATTATGAAAGATCAGAATTAAACTAAATATCCAAATAATAGAAGGGCCATACCTATTAAGTGCTGGGTATGCCATGCAATTATTCAGGAGGAGATAAGGATGGCATGTGAAGAAAGCAGTTATGTAAGGTTATGTGTCAGAGTGGCTGGAAAAATGAGGTATGCTTTTGCACACATGGAATGGTCATATCTACATGACAAATATCTATAAACACATTAAGATAGGTTAGTCACACGGGTAAAAAAGGGAACAGAAGAGACCTTGAAAATGAGAGCTTTTAGCCACCATTCTCCAGAGGCAACTACCTTTATAAATCATATTATTTTTTATTTTTTGTGGTAGTGGGAGTTGAACCCAGAGGCATTTTACCTCCAAGCTATACCCGGCCCCCCATTTTTAAGTTTTGAAATAGGGTCTTCGTAGGTTGCTAAGAGTCTCACCAAGTTTCTGAGGCTGGTCTTGAACCTGTGATTCTCCTGTCTCAGCCTCCCAAGTAGTCGGATTACAGGTGTGCACCACCAAGCTCAGCTGATTATTTTTAAATTATAAGAAAAACTGGAATGTTAATGGTGTTTGTTGTTTATTTTCCTTTGTTTTGGGGGTATATAGGGAGGGAGAGAGATCTTTCTGTAAAGCAGTTGTCTTTAATGAGCCAAGTATTGCTTCAGGATGGAAAATAAACATAAATCCTTCAGAAATGCATACTTTAAGAAAAACAAGTTCATACAAATCAGTAAAAAAAAAGCATGAAGACACAAAGCTGAACAGAAAAAAGGTCTGGCTTATACATAAAGAAGTTTAAAAGCATCTGGATAAAAAGGCATTAGTGAACAAAGAATCGCTTTTTTGGCTTATCAAAAGGGCAAAGTTGGTTTGTTTCTTTACTTTGTTTTAAGTGATAAATACCCAATGCTGACAGTTTTTCAAAGAGAGTATTACCTATACTAGGTATGGCAAAGACATTTCTTTGCACATACAAACTTTGCTCAATGTGTCTTGACTGCCTGAGGGGAGGACAGTTTCCTACCACTGGCCTTCCCTTTGTTTGGGGTTGCAAATGACAGCCTCTCCATAAACAAATTCAGGAGGATCTTTGGAGCCATCATATTTAATCTAGTAAATCATTTATTGGAAATGTATCCCATAACTGTAAATATAGTATTTCATACTCTGTTACACTTCTTTGTAATTATACTTATTAAAAACTTAGTGCAAAGTAATTGAGAGAAAAGAACTTCAAGTTGTGATACATGTTATAAAAACAACAACAAAAAACCCTACACATAAAAAAAGAGTATTAAAAGCTGGGCACAGTCATGCACACCTGTAATCCCAGTACTTGGAGGCTGAGACAGGAGGATCACAGGTACAGTGATTCAAGGCCAGTGCACAATAACTTAGCAAGACCTTGTTTCAAGATTAAAAAGGGCTGGGGGTGTAGATCAGAGATGGAGCACCCCTAGGTTCAATCCCCAGTAACTAACACACACACACACACACACAAATATTGAAGCTGGGTGTGGTGGTGTGCACCTATAATCCCAGTACTTGGGAGGCTGAGACAGGAAAATCACAGGTTCGAAGACAGTCTCAGCAATGTATTGAGACTCTTAGTAATGTAGTGAGACCCTGTTTAAAAATAAATAAAGGGCTGGGGGTATAGCTTGGAGGTAAAATGCCACTGGGTTCAATCCCCTGTACCACAAAATAATTAAAAATAAAATAAAAGGCTGGGGGTATAGCTTGGAGGTAGAATGTCCCTGGGTTCAATCCCCAGTACTACACACACAAAAAAAGAGTGGGTCTTTGGAAAAGCCAACACTGTACACCCTTGGTGGAATATGATGTAAAACACACAGAACCACTTATGATATGTTCTTGCCAAAGAAGTTGAAAATGAACCTAATTAACTCCCCAGAGTCCAGAGCTGACATCTAGTATACAAGAACTACAGGGGCGAGAAATAAGTTAAGGACACTACAGGAAGCAAACAGATCCATTTAGAATGGGAGACATTCTATGTCAGAAACTGATAATTTCTTCCAGTATTACTTCATAATCACACAAAGCTTTAAAAGAACAGGAGTGTTAGAACAGTGATGGCCAGGGGCTGGGGGAGAAGAGTTATTGTTTAATGGGTATGTTTTAAATTTCGTAAGATGAAAACATTCTGAGGATTCATTGGTAACAATGTGAATACCACACTCTTAGTATTTCTGAACTATACACTTAGAAATGGTTAAGGTGATAAATTTTGTTATGTGTTTTTTACCACAATTAAAAATAAAATATTAAAATAAGTGCTTCTAAATTAAAAATAAACCTGACTATAGAGGAAAGCCTAAACTTAGATATATTATAAATTGGGTAGGGACAGAAGGGAAGTATATCTCTACATCATCCTCAGTGTCACACAAGGCATTTTAAAAAAGTGAGGGAACTGCTTTAGATTAAGAGAGACCGGGTGTGGTGGCGCACGCTTGTAATCCCAATACTTGGGAGGCTGAGACCAGAGGATCCGGGTTCACGGCCAGCCTCAGCTACTTAGTGAGGCCCTCCGCAACTTCGTGAGACCTGGTTTCAAAATAAAGGATAAAAAAATAGGGCTGGGGGTGTAGCTCAGAGGTAGAACGCCCCTGGGTTCAATCCCTGGTACCGCAAAAAAAAAAAAAAAAAGAGAGAGAGAGACTCAAAAGATCAAACTACCAAATGCAATCTGTGGATCCTATTTGGATCCAGATTGGAACAAACTGATATAAAAGGACATCTTGGAGACAATTAGGGAAGTCTGTTTATGGCCTTTTTATGTAAAAGTACTGAAGTTTTTTTTAAAGAGATGAATCAATTGGGGGGAAAAAGTGTATGAAGTAAATAACAGTCCAGGTAGAATGTAGATTTAGCCAAACTTGCTGAAACTTGCTGATAAGGACCTGAGTAAACCTTGACTCTGGGGAAAGATGCAGATTTTACAAGATAGTGGTAAGGTAGAAAATATCATAAAGGCCTGACAGGGATTTCCTGGAAGTAAAGGGAAAGATGTCAAGGAGGGTATAGAAAGGAAGCAGTTTCAGCAAAGGATAGGAGCTTATTGAAAGGACACAGGAGCCATCCTGAAAGAGCTAATGATTAGAGCTGGAATCATTTGAACAACAAAATGTTAGTATTGGATTATGCTCCATAGAATAAATACTCATGAATCCATACTGATACAGATAAATTGCTGAACAAACAAATGAGGAAGACAACTATTCCTCACAGGAAAATTCCAACTACAAAATGTAGAAGGAATGAGGGAAATAGAAAGTCACCATTATGATATAGAGTAATAATGGCTATAGGAAGATCCACTTGATAGATGTTAGAATCTAGTGGGTAAATGTATAACAGGAAACTGGATATTTGCATGGTCTTAAAATTTCTCCCACAAGATACTCATTAATTACAAAGGGAAATAAATAGTAACTCTACAGTAGAGAAACCCAACAGACCACTTTAAATCAAGGTATCAAAGGTCAACATTAAGACATATCAACATTCTGCCCCAATCCCACCCTGTGAGGGTGTCAGCAGGGTCAATGAGTTCAGGAGTGGACTGAAGTGAAAAAATTGACCTAGCCAATGAGGTCTGTTTCATTAAGAATTTTAGAAATGAAGAGGAGGAGCGTGATTATGTGGCATTCAGTTTGCTAGAGTAGATTCTGACAAGCCACGCTTGTTTTAGATTTTATGACTTTAGAGCACATATTATAGATCAACCTCAAAATGGCTGGATGAGAAAAAGAGCAGTGAATAACAATACCCACTGAGGAAGTTTCTACCTGTACCTATATGTGGGAGTGTTGGTCCTATGCCTTCTTCTAGGAGTTTCAAAGTTTCTAGTCTAAAGAACAAAATCGCGCCATTTACAGGAAAATGGAACTTGAAAATATTATACTAAGCAAGTATAGTCAGTCTCAAAAAATGAGCAGATGTATGTTTTATCTTATATGTGGAAGCTAGAGAGATATTTGGAAATAAGGGCAACATCAGATAGATGAGCAGAGACTCCAGAGGAATGACTGAGAGGGATTAAGGAAGAGAGGAGGGGAGGCAAAGTCATAAAGAATGTAATAGTCAGCCGGGCGTGGTGGCACACGCTTGTAATCCCAGTACTTTGGGAGGCGGAGACCGGAGGATCCGGGTTCGCGGCCAGCCTCAGCTCTCTCTCTCCCTCCCCCTCTCTCTCTCTCTCTCTCTCTACTCAGTGAGGCCCTCCGCAACTTCGTGAGATCCGGTTTCAAAATAAAGTATAAAAAATAGGGCCAGGGGTGTAGCGCGGAGGTAGAACGCCCCTGGGTTCAATCCCCGGTACCGCAAAAAAAAAAAAAAGAATGTAATAGTCAAAATAATGCTATGATTATATAAAAAACTACCAATTGCAATCACAAAGACATGCGTGGGGAGGGTCTGGGAGGGGGAGGGACCCTGTGGGGAGGGCACCAACAGCTAGGTACCTGTATTTTTCTGATACTTTGTACTCCAATATGATGTAAAATTACAAGGCACCAAAAAAAAAAAAAAAACAATACCCACTCTTTCCAGACAAGTTATCAGGTTCTGGGACTCTAGGTCCAATTGGTTGCCATGTCTTTGTATTCCACCACCATTCAAGTCAGTAATGGAAAACTTTTAAACTTTTAACATACCAGTACAGTATTTACATATATTTTTAATATAATTCAGGGCTTATACATTTAAACAGTGACACATGCACAGTATAGAAATAGGATTTAGGTAAAGTTGGCCATGCTGATGATTCCAGAGTCCAAGAAAGCAGAAAACTGTCTTTGAGTAGGATTTAAAAAAAATGAGACAGGAAAAGGGAATAAGGCACCTCAACTACTGAGGGAGGGGGGAAAAGGAGGGGAGAGGGAGGGGGAGAGAGAACACACTATTTGATAAGTAACAGCTTTACAATCTAAAAGAAAAACTACAAGAAATTGTTTAGAAAAAATATACTTCCCTGAATCTGTGTCTCCAAAAGTCACTGACTAATCCTAAGTCATGAGAGAGATGCCTATCAAAACTTCACCCTAAGAAAGATTTCTTAACCCCTGATACTATGAGTGTCTTCATCTGATTTAATGTGAGACAGTGTTGGGAAAACTAAATAGGAAGATGGCCACAGACAATAGAGTACTGTACTTTTTTTCTCAAAGAAGATATGGCAGAAATTAAAAAAAAACACCAAACACTTGAGTTCCATTCCTGTGTCATCACTTACAACCTTGATGAAATCAACTGACAACTTGGAGTTGCAAGTTTATCTTCAAAATGGAATAAATATAAGCACTAGGTACTCCATAGTATTCCTTGAAGGATCAAATAAAATAACACATAAGACAACACTTTATAAACTATGAGGCACTATGTAAATATATTACCAACAATACCAGTCTTGTGAATGAACCAATCTAGGTAACATCTCAAAACCTTTTTACCTTGCTGATATATCCCATGTGGTTAAGATAATATATGTTTACTCTTCTATAAAAAGCTCAGGCCACAGATGGCCAGACTGGAGCCCAACTGTGCATTCCAATTTTTTCATCAGGATGTCAAATATCAAGGTTCTCTATTCCATAAATATCACTGAAGAAGGGCAAGATTTATTAGCTTCCTTCCTATGCAACAAAAACACTCTTTGTAAGCATTCTGCCTATGTAACTATGAGATGTGTTGAATCCTCTTTTACAAAAAGGTCACTCTACATCCTTGCAACCATTCAGTTTTTTGACCACACCGTGATGAATTTTCAAGTTGTCAACAAGTTGTTAGGGCAGGTATAAGGCCTTCTCAAATTCAGGACACTCAAAAGGTCTCTCTACAATATAAAGCCAAAGATATTGAGAAAAGTGTTTTCTGAAAGTTTTTCAACAGTAATTGCACTCTGCGAGTTTCTCTTGAGAATGGAGCTGGTAATGTTGAGTGAGGTATGAAGGCAGACTAAAACACTTCCCACACAGTTGACACTGGTAAGGCCTCTCTTGAGCATGAATTCGATAGTGCTGAATGAGATGCGAACTCTGACTGAAGGCTTTGCCACAGTCACAACACTTGCAGGCTCTCTCCCCAACAGAGTCATGTTTCCGCTGGTAGCGAATTAAATATGTCTTATCACGGGGCAACCCAGGGGGAAGGGCCTTTGCTGCCTCATGGGCTTTGAGATGTTGAAAAAGATGTACATCCTGGATAAAAGCTTTGCCACACTGAAAACATTCATAGTAGTCCTCCTGACTATGAATTCTTATACCTTCACAGAGATCTGCATGCTGGATTAGAGACTGGCCACCTTTATTGCTCCTAGAGTGCTTCACACCACAATGATTCTTCTGATGTCTGGTAAGGTGTGGCATGAGATAGAAAGCTTTGCCGCATTGTTTACATTCAAAGGGTTTTTTCCCAGTATGGATCAGCTCATGTTTCCCAAGGGCCATTTGGGTACTGAAGGTTCTTTCACAAAATTTACATCTGATGTGTTTCACTGGCTGGGGTCTGGTAAACATTTGAAGAGTAGTGTGTTCCTGGAGAGCCTCCGACTGTTCAGTAAGACTAGAGCTTTTCTGAAATTCATCACTGTTAGGGCTTCTTTCCCGAGCATCTTTCTTAGGGTGACTCATTGTTACAGGACTCAAAATTTGTTTCTCTTGGTTGCCCTGGTGTGATTCTGATGTTTTGGTAGGCACGCTTTGCTCTGGGATTGGTTCTTTGGTTTCAAGTCTCTTCTCCCAATCTAAAAGAAACATAAAATTTCCTCTACTCTCTTTACTCAAAAGAGATACACTGTTATAGTAGAAACAGAAGGAAGAAACCAAAGATAATGGAACAGAATTTATGGAGGTTTGAGAGTTTTCTGGGAATGAACCTAAGAAGAAAATTTTAAAAAGGATGGAAAGAGCCAGGCGTGGTGGCGCACACTTGTAATCCCAGTACTTTGGGAGGCGGAGACCGGAGGATCCGCGTTCATGGCCAGCCTCAGCTCTCTCTCTCTCTCTCTCTCTCTTTCTCTCTCTCTTTCTCTCTCTCCGCAACTTTGTGAGACCCGGTTTCAGAATAAAGTATAAAAAATAGGGCCGGGGGTATAGCGTGGAGGTAGAACGCCCCTGGGTTCAATCCCCGGTACCGCAAAAAAAAAATTAAATAAATAAAATAAATAAAAGGATGGAAAGGACAGTAAGTGAGAAATAGTGAGGAAGGGCAGAAATGAGACCATGCAGGCAGACTTCATGTTGAGAAAGATACCAGAAACAGAGAGAGTAGAATGAGGAAGAAATTAGAAAAAGAGATGGGATTGGGCTACATCAACATTTTCCAAACCATGCTTGGTAGATCACTAATATTCTGAAAAACTAATAGCTATAACTGTAAAAGGGGTTCCACTGCCAAGTCAATTTGGGAAATACTATATGATACAAATCAAACAGGTTTCATTCCTGTAGGACCTTTCAGAATCTTAAATATGTACTTCAAATCTCAAAGAGGAAAGGTACAGAAAGTAACATTTCTCAAACTGATCTTACCATGGAATATTTTTTAAGAAAATATTAACCTATTAACCCATTAACAAGGTTTTTCAGGACCACTAAGGAAACACTGGAATGAACAGGTCAACAACTCTTTGCTCAGAGTAAAGCAAAACGATTCTAACTCCTTCCTTCCTGCCTAACTCCCTCCCTCCTACCTGTACTGAGGATTAAACCCTCGGAGGGGCATTCTACCTCTGAGCTACACCCCCAGCCCTATTTTATTTTTATTTTGAAACAGGGTCTTACTAGGTTGATGAGAGTCTCACTAATTGCTGAGGCTGTCCTCGAACCTGAGATCCTCCTGTCTCAACCTCCCAAGTACTGGGATTACAGGTGTGAACCACCATACCCAGCTTCTAACTCTTTTCTTGAATCCCAATCTCATTTTACCCTAGTCTATAATGTCAACCAACTAATATCTTTCAATTCAATATTTCCTAAATGTCTATTTTGTGCAAGATATTACTCAAACAGATGGTTATCAGACATCTGTAAAAAGGACTCCAATCAGACTAAAATGAGTATAGAGGCAGACATGGGGGAACTGATTGTCTGAAAAGATTAGTGGAGGAGATGGTGTTAGGGCTCAGTAAGTGGTGAAGGGGATGGCAAGATTAGAAAGCAACCTGAGCAAAGACACTGAACTGTGACAATATAGTTCTGGGAAGACAGAAACACAGTTTTAGTTGGAAAATCTATGAGATTAGGCTGAAGAGTAAATTTGGGGACATAATGGGAAAAAATTAAATGTTTTGTTGAATGTTTGGATTTTCTCTTGAGGACTGGTTAAAATTTTGCGATTTATAAAGGCAATTCTTGGGTGAGAAGGAAGGCAAGAAAATCAATTATAAGACTGTGGTTTGGAAAAGAACTAAGAGAACACTATGAACACAGGAGTTGTATCCCAATAGACACTTGAAGTATGTAAGCACAGTATAGGTGAAAAAGCAGAGCTATATTAGAGCTTAGGAAATCATCAGGAGAAGAGGGATCACTGGACCTGTCACAATGGATTAGATCTTTTAGGAAATGGTCTTCAAAGGAAACACAAGAATGGAAGACCAAGAGACACCCCAGTTCTCACTGACTCCTGTTTTCCTCAAACTGTTGTACATTCATTATTCCAACATGTTCTGCTGGTTCTACTTTCATTTTTTTTTTTTTTTTTGCAGTACTTGGGATTGAACCCAGGGGCGTTCTA